>JANBQC010000105.1:0-59057 GCA_027576995.1 Dimargaris cristalligena
GGTACCACAAGATGGACAGGACTTTGAAGGATGGAAAATAGGTTTATTAGACTAGATATCAAAAAGGGAAAACAAAAAAGGAGTTGCAAGCTAAAGAGCAAGCTGTGGGGGAATGGTTGGGGTTATATCCCAACTCAAGGGGTAGGAGAAGAATGATGACAACTAATAAATACAAATCAATAACTAAGTAATACAGGGAATAAAATAATGGGAATAAAACATAGTAGGATAATGGGTATATATTCTGATAATATTAAATATTAATTTCACCCATTTGTTAGTATGGGTTTTTTTACTTATATGGCTGGTTATTCTTGTAGCTCAAATTAACCAGCCATGACAGTCAGTCTGGGGGTTACTTGAAATCCATAAACAGCCCAGCATATGGTATTGCTACAGTGCTGGTATCTGAGAAACTCCACCAATGGACTGACATTCCACTGTATTAACTAGTTCATAAAAGAGGGAGTTTCCAACCTAAGCCCATAACAGTGAAAGCAGGCTAATGATGAAGAAAAGCACGTCTTTGATAATGATATCTTGATGATGATACATAGAATGTACCAATTTCCTGAAATGGGGTTAGGTCCCTGTCATTATTTTAGATGGCCCCAGGATTTTTGTACTCTGACTAATGGCACTTGGCCCCAAGTAGTTTGGTTACTGGGGAAGCAATATTAAGAAATGTAGCAGTGTAAAGATATCCTTCTACTTTAGGATTAGTGCTTGATCTTTATGCCAAGGGAATTTCCAGCCGACTTCTGCTTTAGGATATATGTACTGTTTTCTAACACTTGAATACCGCACCCTCGCTGACTATTGTCTGATAAACTGGATTGGAAGGAGGCGGGGAATTGCTCAGAGACTGACTAAGTCCGTTTATTTAGGTAGGTCGTCAACGCTGGCGTTTTTATGGTGGTGGCGACTTTTATAATAGCGAAGTAGTGCAGTGGTGTCTACAGCCACCTGAGTCCGCGCTGGTGGTTTGTTTTACCCAGGCGTAAATTAGAGTCTAGCTATTATTGGCAGGCCCCACCAAACTGCAAGCATCTAGCTAATTGAGGAGCAAACTTATCAACCTGGATGTCATACTGACAATATTATAGAGTATGTATGAAATTCGGCCTGGCTGGATGACGTTTTAAAATATGTGGGAAAATATCCGGGTGAATATTTTTTTAACCAGTAATTTTTACCTCATTTAACGGATTCTTTGTTATACCGCCCAGTTAAACCTTTCCCTTTCTTTTCTAATTGAGTATTTATGTATATCTATTAGTTTCTTAGACTTCTTCTGGGATCGGGTGAATTTTTCAAGGCAACCCATCCCACTCATTTCTCTTAACTTGACCGCATGGTCCGTCGATTTTGCGCCCCATTGCAAGGTGGCTGGCTCATGCGCTACACTCGGGCGTATCCCTTAATATCGGCCACCCCAACCCGCTCCTATGCCCGGCTCAGTCCCAAGAAAAGCACTAGCGCAGCTGGAGCTGCCACCCACTCTGATCCCGGCCCTGAATCGACAACCCCTGACCATTCCACTGACGCTTCCGTCGCCTTTGATACTGCTCGTTTAGACGAAATCACTCCGCGCCCCCAAGTAGACCTCTTGTCCACCAAGACTGTAGCCTCTCCTCCGGGTGCTGGCCGTAAGATCAGGGCCAAAAAGACTAGGGGTGGTACTACCACCGAAGTCGACCCGAATGGAGGAGAAAAACTCCCATTACCGGCCGCGACTGCCACCGCCACCACCCGAAAGAAGACCACGAAATCGCCCAAAGCGCTGAAAGCTGTCCAATTCCAGGCCGACATCTCCCGTTATAACCGCATGGCCGAGCTACTCAGTCTCGAATTTGAGCCACCCGCCCCTACCAGCGAAACCGATATCGAACAGGGCAAGCCTACCCACGATGGTCCATTTACCGACAGTGAGATGCAGCGAATCACCAATTACCTGACCGCTAGCTTTAAAGTGACTCAACTCCGGGACTATATTGAATCTAAAAAAGACCGTATTCCCAATGAGGGGGGCTTACCGACACCCCCCGTCACTGTCCTGAAGGCGCTCGGCCGAGTTTCTAAAGCCCGTAAGACCGACTTGGTTGATTTGATTGTGGACCATATATGGCAGCTCCGTAGATCCCGCGACGAAATCGACCGGGTCCTTAAGGAACGCCAGACTAGTCACAGTCGGGATCTCCAGGTGGCCCCCGCTTTGGCCGATATTCTGGTTCGCAAGGAAATTGCGCCCCAAATAGCTCTGCGAACCCTGACCCAGCTCAAGGTCGTGGATATTGCGGAGGGGCGAATCCAAATCGAAGGCGGCAAAGCCCAGGTGGAAACGGCTTGCGATGCAATTACCTTGCTGGGCCGCCATCTTCACACCACGAATTTATCACTGTCGCTTATCGAGTCCCACCCACTGCGGCACGATGGGCGGCATCTGGATCGGCTAATCGATTGGGTGGCCCAGATTACACAGACGACCATTGAGCGCCAAGAGGAATCGATGCGAATTTCGGCATTGGGTACACGGGATGCTATTGCGGCCCAACGTCTGTTCATCGACTATCTAGCAAAGGTAATATCCTACGTTTCTTATATTGTGACTATACTTCTGACCGCATGTCCCCATAGTCTTATGCTTATTACCGGCGGGTGGACAATGTGTGATATTCTGGATATTTGGGTCGGAGTGGGCTGTGACGCGGACCCCTTCCAACACCGCCTTTGAGCCTTCCGATAATATGCCAAGCCATTTATTAACCGACGTTCGACTTCCCCGATTTCTTTACTGCTGACATTTTATAGAGCGCGGGATGCGGCCTTTATTTGAGTGAAACCGATCCCACCACCGTAGACACTCCTTCCTCTCCCGCTGAATACACACTCATACCCGTGGCCAATCCCTTTAGCGATCCGAGTGTTTCCCGCCAGCTTGCCCTTACTCGCCTTCAAACCGTACGCGAATTACAGGGCCCTACCTCCAAGAACCAGTCGCCATCGGCGTTTTCGCTGGAGGACCAACTCATCCGGTCTCTCGAAACATCATCCCCGATCTCCACCGACAGCGAACTGGAGCCCGATTCCCGCACCCTTCACCACCTTTTCAAAAAATGGTCGACCCAGCTCGCCGATTTGCAACAACGGATCCATCCCGAGGTTCGACTCGATATCTCAGCAGATATTGGCCAAGTATGTATAGATATCCCCCCGGCAAGTACCAGCCCTGAACTGCCCTCCGAGCAAGTGACAACATCTAAGGAATCTCCCTTACCACTACAGCAACTACAGGCGCTGAACCTGTCACCTTCCTTGCCAACCTTCTCGAACTTGGCCGCTCTCTCTCACCAAGAAACCTGGTCTCTTGTCCAGACTCTAGACCAGGCAGTCCAGTGGACCCACCGAGGGATTTACTTTTCCAATGTTCGCAACTATCCTGCCCGCCTGCGGTTGCGGTACTCCCATTTATCTAACCAAGTGTCGCAAGTAGTGGCCCAGTGGCGCCCTCTACCACCCTATTCCTCCGATGCTGGCGCCCCTGGTACCGAGAGCGCAAACAAATTGGCTCTAATTGAGGCCACTTTTAAGACCAGTTCGGGTATACAGCGCCCTCTGACAGTCGAATCCGTACACCGCATTTACGATACAGCCACCGCACACATCCTATTTCCCAACCTGGCCTTTGATTTGACCCTCCGCGCTCGATTCAGTGTCGCAGTAACGCCCACTACAACGGCTGCCCATAATGACCCACTGTGGGCCAATATTCAACGCCTGGCTGACCGCTCAATTTACAACATCAATAGGTTCCTAGAACCCGAAGACTTTGATCTGAGCTTTGCTTCGGTCGAGCGCTTACTGACTAACCAGGTTGGGGAGACATCCGCTGAGGCTGCCGAAGATGCTTCCCAACCGTCCACACCCTCAGGGGAGGTATCCGATAACCCCATGGATGAGACTTTGCGGGATGATAACTCCGGGCGCTTTATATTGACTTCGTTACATGCCCAGGGCATCCGATCGGCCGACCAGGATAGCCATGGGGCCGTTCACTTCCGTACTGAGCGGGATCTTCTCACCGATGCGACCACGGAGAATATGGAATGGCAGTTTGTGCGACGGGACGCTACGGAAGCCCTTGACTCGCTTGACTGTATGCGGTTCGTCAGTGAAGCGGCACGTTATTTGAGCTAAGATTCCTTAAAGTCCATTTTTAATATTTGCCATCACCCCCTTCTTTCCACTCCTCCTATCTTAGTATTTCGAAATTTCGCAGGCATCGATGTTCCCACTATTTTAAATAATTGCTGCAGATTATACTTTAGTGTGCTTCCCATTTTTAAGTGTAGCCCTAGCTAAGTATGCCCCTGTTAATATATTTCTTCATTTTTTTGAAAAATTAAAACGAAATGTCCCCGAGATGTGCTCAAATCGAGGAGAAATTCAATAAATGGCTGGTTAATCGTTGGCTAATTAGGCATAGCGGGTCCTATTTTGGTTAATCAGAGCCGTGCCATTTTTTAGGCGTTTCGCCCAGTTGGCCTAGGCATGAACGGTGGAACCTTAAGCGAATTGTTCCTACACAAGGGCCGTCTTATCCACGTCATCTTCGGCACCTTCTTGCCACTCCATGGGCTGGCCGGTTCGAATACTTTTGACAATTTGGACAAGGTTGGATAGGCCAAGTCGCATGCCATTCAGCACGGTGGGGTTGGCCTTCCAGTAGGAATGGCCAAAATCGATCAAGGTAAACCGGAATAGCTGGTCCCGGATGCGCCGGGCGTCTTCCACCCGGCCCGCCGTGAAGGCGATCTGCCATTGTTTAAAGAGGGGCACGGCCCGCTCGACATTCCCTTCGTACACCACCAGGGTGGATGCCCCGATAGCATACAAATTGGCCCCGTCAACCTCGCCCAAGGCTTGGTCCAAACCCGCAAAGTCCTCTTGCAGCCACTCCAGGAGAGCGGAGGCGTAGTCCTCCCCTAAGCGAGTGGCGGATACGAACTTGGCGATCCAAGTAGGCATATCCTCAGTAGTAATAGCGCGCAGCCTCACCCGATCTACGGTGAGCGCCGCCCCCAAGGGGTTACTAGCGTCAGGGATATGGAATCCAACGATACGTACGCCGTAGCGGAACGATGGGGTATGGCCGTACGTGGACCGGGTCCGGATTTTCTTTTCGTGCGGGGCACTGGCTTCGTATAAGTGAGTGCCGATTTTAACATCCAGGATAATCGGTTCCACCAGGGTATAGTACTGATTGGCGAGTTGGATGCCCTCCACGGGTTTAGCCTGGCCCTGGCCTGAGACTTGCACGGCAGCTTCGGGTTGCGTCGCGGTGGTTTGGGGCGAGTGAAACAGCACCGTTCCGGAAAACTTGGCCAAGTAGTTCCGAACCAAAGCGGAGTCGGCGTGGTGGGGGTTTTGGTAGGCCGCCTCATAAAAAGCCCGCTCGACCTGGTTAGTCGCCTTGACAATCCATTGGCCGTCTCGAGTGACTACAATTCCCGGGTGACCGGCGATTTGCAGAGGCAAATTGACGAGCTCATCGGCAGTCAGGATAGAGCGAGTCGGCTGGGTGGTGGGAGTGGTCATGCTAGAAACAGGGAATGGGCAAAAGACCAGAGAGGCCAGGCTCACCACAACTATGGCCATGGGAATTGCCTTCCGCAACACCAAGGCGGGCTTAGGCATAGTATGTGTGTGTGTATAAACGGGAAGTTGATGAGGGCCGCAGGTGGTGGTAAATCTAGCCGTACTGAACAGGAGAAGCGGTAGAATGAGGTGAAAGTGTATACGACCAGCATAGCAGTTAGTCACATGACTTTATACCGGTGGACAGGGAAACCAGGTTCCTCTCAATGATAAAACAGATATTATTTAAGCACGCCAAAGCGATTGTGAATATCAAAGTAGGCAAGTTCCAGGCTATATATTCCACAGGTATATCGGTAGTCGTTAGATTGGCTATTAAGTACCTTTTTGGCGAATGCGGGGAGTAGAGCGTTGGACTCTGGAGGAAATAGTATAGATAATTAAATTGGTAAACCGAAGAAATGGAGACTCTCGAACAACACAAGAGCAGTCGATGGGTGTTTTATATACCCTACCGCTGAATACTAGTATATTGCTTTTACAAAGCTAAAGAGGAAACGAGTAGCGTCCCATAGCCGTTCTAGCCTATTCGTCCGCCACTCTGGTTATTATATGTGCAACCTTCCAGAAACCGTGTCCGCCTCTCTTGTACCACATCCCTCTCATCCCACCACTGTATTAAAAGAAAAGGGGTGTAAAAGTTTATGCATTCTCTAAAGAGGACCTTGCACTATAACACCTTAGTTGATAAAATCAGTATTATTTTATCCTGGAGCCGAAAAAAATGAGGCATTCAGTAGCGCCAATTAATACCAATCTAGTCATACTCGCAAATATGAAATAGCATATTTTTCTATGGTTGTGCTTAAATCAATAACTGCCCAGTATTACACACTTGTTACCATACAAGGGTCTTTGGCAAAGTCAAAGCAGCTATAGTCGTGTAGGGCAAAGGTTGTACAGGTCATGTGTATATAGGGGGGTTTTCTTCCACTTACTATTTAACACTGATAGCCCCCTGTTTAACTGACAAAGGCCAATATTTCCACCCAGCTTGATTGACAAACGTCTTCTTCCAAGACTCCCCCCATTGCTCAAAAAGAGAAGCCCACTGATAACTCCAATATGTTTCTCAGCTTTATCTAGACCTATGTGTGGTGCCACCTTGGTTATCCACTCTTAGTCCGTCAAGAGTCCTGGGGGTAGGCTTCTAATAGATAGATGGGGCTTAGACTCAGCTAAGTGGATCCTAGCATTAGGGTAAGAAATAAGTTAAGGAATTGAACCAATCCCAATGGGGCCCAGTCATATATATATGGGGGATGACTCCAGAGGGAGGCCCCTAAGGGAAATACTACTAAGACTAAGGTATACTAAATAAGCTGACTAGATGGTTGTGAGGGTCTGGAAGACTCGGGTGGTAACCAGAAGAGTAATCAGATCAGTACCAGAGTAAGTGGTGTGAACCTAAGAATCCAGAAGGGGGATAGTTATATTGAAATAGGGTGATCCCATAGTACTAGGGGTGGCTATAGGAGGTTATATATAGTGCTATATGGCCTAGTCAGATGGTTAATTACTATGTCTGGATTAAGTCAGATTAGGAGGGCCAACATGTGGTAAAGTGACAGTTAAGTAGCTTAATAGATACAAGTTAATAATGCATTACCAATGTGGTGAGCTGGTCAAAGGATCTGAAATGACCTCTATAAACTAATCAGTAAAATGTTTGTTTTTAGTGGAGGTTAATCTGTAATTAACTGACATAAACAATAGTTAAATAATAGAGGTCCGGCATTAGTAGGTAGTCCATTTAAAAGAAGGCTTTAAATCTACTGGAGAATAGAAATAGCTTAGTGTGGGCTTTTTCCTGCAGCATAAGGGTCACAGAAATGGACTAGCCATATATGGGACTAGCCAGCACCAAATTAAGAAAGCCAAAATGTGTAAGGCAGTCACCCAATGATTACCTCCTGGACAAGTTGAAAAATTACAATAAGATAATATACTGTGGTACCTAACTACTCTAATACTTTACTATAGACCATATAAGGCAGCTTCCTAACTATTGGGGATACTGCACAGGAT
This sequence comes from Dimargaris cristalligena, assembly GCA_027576995.1. NCBI lineage: Eukaryota > Fungi > Kickxellomycota > Dimargaritomycetes > Dimargaritales > Dimargaritaceae > Dimargaris > Dimargaris cristalligena. Next base: position 7,687 of record JANBQC010000105.1, read on the forward strand.
AGTCTCTATTAGTACAATTAGGACTTTGCCCTGGGTATACCCTACATTAGGCCATAGTAAGATATGCAACCTTTACTATGACCATCACATAGTAACATAATAAATGACTACCCAAGCCTAACCAATACCTAAAGCACACCTATACTATACCCTCAATACTAATATATTATTCCTTCAACTCCTATTAGAATATTATAGTTACCTATAAATGCCTTCTACTACTATATTTATAATTCTAAAATGGCTTATTGGCCCTCCTAATCCAACCTAATCTGGACTTAACAATTGTCTGCCCTTATTATGCCTTATAGTACCATATTAACCCTCCCATGGTCACCCCCAGCACTATGGGATCATCATTTATTATATAACCCTTCTCCTTCTGACCCCAATGCTTTGTACAAACACTCAACCTGCTGATCTGAAGACTCTTCCAGTTCCCATAAGAGTCTTCCAAATATGAAGCCCATCTGGTTGGCCTATTTATCTATACTATCATCTAGTAGTATCTTCCCTTGGGACCTCCCTCTAGAGCTGTCTCCATGTATATATAACTGGACCCCTTGGAATTGGTTAGTCTCCTTAGCTTATTCTTACACTCATAGTTTACCCCCAATAAACTCTATATATGCACATTCCCTTCAGTCTAACTAGTAAGTGTACCACTGCACATCCCTTGTATATACCCACATGTATCCTTAATTAGTTAACATTGTACCACTTAGCCTAATGCTAGGACCCACTTGGCCAAGTCTAAGCCCTATCTGACTGTTAGAAGCCTACCCCCAAGACTCTTGATGGACTAAGAGTAGTTAACTCAGATGATATGGCTTTTTGGTAATATCCCTATATAATTATAACTTTAAGTTAAAACTTACTACCCAGGTTCACCACTTTTAGTCCATTAAGAGTCTTAAGGATAAGCTTCTAATAGTAAATGGGGCTTAGGCTCAGCTAAGTGGGTTACTGGTATTAAGTATAGGTATAGTACTAACTAATAAAGGCTACAGTAGGTTTATGTAAGGGACATAGAGTAGATAAATGTACTAGTTAGTACAAGGGGGGGTGGGTATATATAGGGTTTATTGGGGGTAAACTAGGGATAATACTACTAAGACTAAGGGAATAGGTAAATGGACTGGCCAGATGGCCATTAGTATCCAGAAGGCTCTAATAGTAATTAGAAGAGTCTAATGGATTAGCACTTGAGTAATTAGTGCAAAGTGATAGAGTCTAATTAGGGGAAAGGTTATATAATAATAGATGATCCCATAGTACTAGGGGTGACTATGGGAAGGTTAATATGGGAGAGGTTCAACTGAGCTGTATAATGAAAAATCCATTGGATAAAGTTAGAGGGCTAGTTAAAAATAAATCTCCCATACATTATACCATACAGTTATCATTTAAAACCTTATACAGCTGGGCCAAATTTCACCCATATAGTACTTGTAAGGCCTAATATGGTTAGACACTAAGTCAGTTGGATTAGGGTGGATTAGAAGGTCCAATAATCAAACTATCATTACACTATTAATTTTTCTTTCTAGTAGTTATTGGATGGTCTAACACATGTAGGTGTTTCCCATTGGAATATATCTATTAAACCAGCAATTGCCATCTGAGCTATGCTCAATAGCTTATAAATGTGATGTGTAGGTTTCTATAACTGTGTCACTGATGCTTTATGATTATTATCCCCCTATATGACAATACCTTTCCTTAAATTGGAAAGGGAGTGCACTGACTTGAGTTCCAATGACCACCAGTATGTCTGTACACCCTCTTTATTAGATATGGTAACAATGAGATTGGTGAAATAGATTTCGGCCAACTAACCACCTTTATTGTTGAATCCTATATTCTTTTGATTCTTAGGACAGGTGCCATCCATTAGACATGGTGGTCGCTGATTCATGGCCCAGTTAGTATGCCTGGATACATTGTAAAAACCTTAAACCACATAACCACCGTTGGTATGATTGCATTACGTGTTCTCCCATAAGACCCTTTCTAAATCCTGACATAAAAAGCGGTGATCTTCTTAGCAAGGTCAATCAATATTCACCCCCCAATTTTATTCGGCCAATTACGGTGGATAGCGACTAACTTTTTTTTTAATTATCGCCTGACATAGCTCAACGTCTGCACCCTGTCTCAAGCTCACTTTGGTAGTCTTCTGCAAACTAATTCAACAACACTATTCTTAGCCTCTCAACTTCTGCTCTGCTTTAAGCATGCCCGTAGCAGTTCCCTGCAACCAATGGTCTTCGCTGATGGAAGGAGGTAGGATTTGTGTAAAGAAGTGATTATTTAAGTCTTGACTGGGTATTTGATCAAGACTGATATCATATTTCATGCTTGGAATTATAGTTTTTATTAGACCAATTGCTTGTGTATCAGCAAACACAATACGCCTCTGACTAATAGTTTTCTTACCCCTCGACAGTTTACGTCTTACTATGTCAGATTTTATCTCCTTCATCTTTAAGGCCAAACCTGAATCGCAATGTGAGGTCATATTCGTCGAATATATCAGCTTTAACGACGAAGTTGTCCTGCTTCTTGAGGATGGATCAACAACAACATACAGCGCCAACTTGATTTCATACTGGGATTATTAACAGTCAAAGGTTTGACTTTGCTCACACTGAACAATCTGCCTAATCCAGAACCACTTGTCAGCCCAGGTGCTTTCTCTACCTGATTGTAGTGCTCCGTAATTAAGTACCCTGCACTATCTTGTTAATTATGCCCTGATTTATAAACTTGAATCAATCACCAAACGTCCAAACAAAATAATCGCCCATTTATATTGCTACCCATCATTATCTAGGCAATTTACGAATCAGACAACCGACCGGGTGTGTTGTTGGGGCATCAGTCGCAACCGGGTTGAAGAGACTTAGGCTGTATAGATTACACTTTGGCAGTCTGGCAGGTAGTAGGGTAGTGTTCTATTGACCAATTTTCAGAAATAGCAATTCTGTTTTTGTGTCAGACAATCGAGGCCGAGTGTAACATCTGAATCTAGTGGGAAGGATATCCCAAACAAACCGTTGGGATAAAATAAATTTTCTTGAAAGATGCTATACCGAGACATAAATCGACTGCACCAGCTTAGAATAGAAAAGAATCAAGAACCACAAGACGAGAGTTAAGCTTGGCACAGTAGTACATTTTAGGTATAATTTTGACCAATAAGATCACTCGAAATACGCAGCACAGTGAATGGTACTCAGGGGGAGATGCAGTCGTCCATTTAGTATGGTCGGGGAATTTTTTTTGTTGTAAATATCCGCCAAGGGAAATTTAGACCCCCCTATTATCGTTAATACAAGACTATCTAAGGTACCTTAAATAGACCAAACAGTCCATGGGGCTTGGCCTATGATTAGGGTAGAGCTACCCTCAGTTGAGCAGCACCCCGGTGCAAGAGAACCTGGCAATACTGACGTGGTCAACCTTGCCAAAACTGCACCAATCTTATCGCTTAAGGCTAACACACCAAACTATTATAACAAAGCGCTTAGTTCCACCTCCAGGCTGGACCGAAGCAAAGGTCCTCAACATAGATAATAAGGGTTTTTACTTACATTCCTTCTCTGCTTGGATCTAAAATCATCCAATATAAAAGGAAGGACCGATTAGGAATAATACTAGTCCTCCGATGACTATAGTCCCATTTGCTTACCATAACTACTCAGCCGCTCGGCCCTTTACATTTACCATCATTATGCGTATCAAATAAAGATCTATATTAAATCGCCTACTACTCATTACTATTTGTGCACGCTCATAAACTTGCTCTATAATACGATGGTATTTATTAGGTGCGTTTCGACTAGTCACGGGTCTTTATAAATATAAGAGCAACAATTACATGTTTGGAATAAGGTGTTCCTTCGCCGGTATTCGCAATGCCTTGAACCCTTAGTCGTCTGGTACTTTCTGGATGGATATAGATAGTGGCGGTGGGAACTATAGAACAATATATATTACCGCTATAATTGTTAATGAAATAGTTATATTTCACCTTCCCGATAACATAGTCCAAATGTGAAAATGTAGGGATAAGTAACCTGCTGACCAGTCGGGGAATCCAGTAGATAATATAGCCCCCTACAGAATAAAGTGGTATCAAATCAACTTCCATGAACTTGGGCGGTTAGGGTGAATAATTAGGATTACCCTATTTAGTATGTTTTGCGCATATACCATTATTTAATCGTTTATATAATCTGGGCAATACTTCCATGGCGGAGGTCTTTGTAATATGATATACAAATGAAGTTTACAATGGGCATTTGATCAAAATACCATTCCACTAGTGCTCTTTCCTTCTAGTATATTTTGGATAGTTTAACCCATTCACGTGTTTCCCACTGGATTATATCTGCCAATCCAACGATTGCCATCTGAGCCATGTTCAATGGCCTAGAATTGTGGCATGGGGGCTTCTATAGTTGCGCCATTGATGCTTTATGATTATTATCGCCCTATATGTAAATGCCTTTCCTTAAGCTGGAATGGGAACGCACTGACTTGATTTCCAAAGGCCACCAGAGTTTTTGTACATTTTCATTATTAGATTCTATAACAATAGTATTGGTAAAAAAGAAGTCGGCTAACTAACCGCTTTTATTAGTGAAGCGCCGTCTTCTTTTGATTCTTAGGACAAGTGCCATCCGTTAGACATGGTAGTCGCTGATTCATGGCCATGTTATTATGTGTGAATATATCGGAGGAACATTAAGCCACACACCCACCGTCGGTATGATTGCATCACTTGTTCTCCTATAAGACACTTTCAAAATTCTGGCATATAAAAAGATACAGTCTTCCTAGCAAGCACATCCAATATTATTTACCAATCGTATTATTAAACCAACCACTGCAAACTCTCAGTAGCCATCTTTTAATTATCGTCCGGTATCGTCCAAAGTCCGTTCCTCGTGTCAATTTCGGCACTATCTTCTCTTACAGCCCAGTTCGCCAACGTTACTCTCAGCAACTCGACAACCAATCTGCTTTTCAGCATGCCTGCATTACTTCCCGGGGATGACTGGGAGACTCTGACAAAAGGAGGTAAGATTCATACATGGGAGGGGGGGGGTATTTAATAGCTGCTCGAATATTTGGTCAACATTGGCCTTCATACTTCATGCTTGGCTTTAACATCTTTATCGGATCAACTACCTCGCAACAGTGTACATAATATGCCTAGGCCGAACCTAATCCAATTATTATATTCAACACAGTTATACCGGGGCTAATAGTTCACTTACTTCTTGATTATTTGATTCTCATTTTACCAGCTTCTATCTCATTCATTTTTAGGGACAACCCTCAAAGGGAATATGATGCCTTATTCTATGAATATCTAGAACTATCCGATGAAATCGTCCTGCTTCGTCGGGATGGTAACGCACATGTATATGACGCCAGTTCAGTTGCATTTTGGAACTAAGAGCATTCAAAAGTTTGACTCAACTCCTTCTAAGCAATGTGTCTAGTTCTGAACCACTTGCCAGTCTAGGTGCTTCACCTACCTGATTTTATTGCTCTGTAACAAAATCCACTTCAACATCTTGTTGATCATGTGCTAATTTATTGACGTGAATACACCACGAAATGTACAAGCTAAATAACAGCCACTAATATTGCTACCCATAATTATCTAGGCAACTTGCGGATCAGACAATTGACCATGTATGTCACTGGGGCGTCAGTCGCTAACGAGTTGGAGGGACCTCAACAGTGTAGGCTACGCTTTGGCTGTCTGGTAGGAGGCGGGGTAGTATAATTTTGGTCAATTTGTAGAAATGGCTTTTCTGATTATTACTGTTCAAAATGTTTTCTCTCATATATTATCGTTGATAGATGCCGTCGACGTTTTGTTATTTATTGGCAATGTTTATTACGCCAATTGGACAAGTCCACGGTCTGCAATAACCGAAAAGTCATCGTGCACCTGTGTAAAGAACATGGCAGAGACAAATTTTTCCGTAAAAATAGAATAAACTAATAGGGTCAGGTGGTAGGAAGGAATAAAATAAGGAGAAAGATAGAGAAACAAATTTTCGCATGGAAATTTTTCCTTTCTACTTCGGGGAAAGTAATATTTTTACGGAAAAATTTTTCTTTCCCCTCTATTAACATAATGAGTTTTTAAAAACGAATTCTTCCATGCACGTATTGTGTAAAGCTTTATACAGTTAGGTTGAATTTCACCCATATCTAAACCAATTTTTCAGGCGCCGCTGTCTCCACCAATGGATCCACACCCTTCCAGATTTTTTTTAGTCTCTAAGGACCAAGTTGGCCGGCTGATGAAGGTGATATACCCCGCCGCAATCCGAGCATAGCCCCCCCTATATAAAGCCGTGGGCTCGGTGATTCTAGGATCAGACATTATTCTCTATTCCTATCTGCTTTATTATACTTTCACTTAATCATTTCGAGATCCAGGTCGTTGTACTTTAAGCGTTTCCCCGTAAGGTAAGTTCACTCGTGTGATTCGGTTTCTTTTCTTTGGTTTGTTGAATGTTTTGGCAATGAGGATATCACGCTGGCACCAATCTGATGTATAGGAACAAGCGATGATTCAGTATGGCTCCATGCCTGGAGTCCTGAGCCTTTACTTCATCAAGTAAACTTTTAAGTGGGACAACAGTCCCCTCTAATCATACGATTCCGGACGGTCGCTAATCAATGAATAATACATTTGTTTTCTGATTTCTAATTGTAACTAGGTTGTGCCAATACTTATCTGGCTTCACATTTCCTGTAATTTAATTTTCTGTTAATAAAAATAATTTGGTCCAAAAGTATGTTCTCAGTCGCGGTCATGGGCACTTTATACTATTAAAAGAGACTGCCAACGTCCAAATTGTATCTGATGTGTCCTAGCTAATATGAGGAGGGTGTATAACTGTAATCGATCTTTCGGATCAATTTATTACGTGTATGAGGGAAGACACGAGCCAAACATGATAAAAAAAAATATTTTCCTTACTAATGGGTCAGTCTGTTTTTTTTTTATAATCTAGAAACCCTAGTAATTTACGAAATAGCACTGTATGTGTCAGGTAATTGAAATCCCACCCGCGTAGGAGTATATCACTATACTTGCCAAGTAGTTGGCCACAACCGTACTAATATTTAACGGCAATGTGGTGGTTTAGAAAGGTTCCTGAGTGACACATCAAGGAGATCTAATGATGGATGTGGCTCACTTGGTTGGTATTCCAGCCCCACGAGCCATTGGAACATACAAATCAACCGACAATGGAATTGTCATTGAGATGGACTATGTGCTTGGGGTTACCCTCAAAACCATGTTAGCATCACTGAAAAATGACAAACTGGATCGTATAGGCAAGTAGATGTACGATATCGCGGATCGTTTACAAACATGTGTGTCGTCTAACAATGAGAACAATCCCATCAGTGGAAATCCATTACCTGTTAACGACGAGTGTATTCCACTGACTAGCTTACATGATAATTTTGGTAATGGACGCGCCGACTGCTTTGGCATATTATACATATATCCTATATTACAAGGAATGTTTGGCGATAATAGCCAGAGGGTGGTCCTTGCTCACAATGACATCCAATCCAGCAACATCATTATAGACTCAAGCATGCTAGTCATCCAGGCCCTCCTGGACTAGGAGTATAGCGGCTTTTATCCCTAGTATTGGGAATACGCTAAGCTCTTGGGGATGGAGGCCTGGGGTAGCCCGTGAGGTGGGTGGGATAGCAATTAAACATCGGCGACAATATCCTCAGGAATATTTAGCGGCTAATAAGGAGTGTACCTATTTTCTCCAACATGAGAGAGGTTTAACCCGACTATATAACGAATAGCCCGCTAGATGAAGCAAACACTACTGGTTAAAAATATATTGCCCAGCTTATATTCTATATATATACCATTCAAAACTGTATACAGTTAGACTGAATTTCACCCATATTGAGTGTATCAAAACCCTTACTCGCTCCTACAGTTATCATCAAGATGGACAACCTAAAGCGGACTGGTAGGTTACATTCAATTAATGTTTGCCTATTAGTTATATAAGCAATTTTATATATCTAGGTCCCGGATTTTATCAGTTTCTAGTATGAATGTAGTGCAGTAACTATCCAATGTACAGTGTGTAACGGTTTAGGTCGAGTGGGACCGGTGGATCAACCGAGTTTCCAAGGAGGGAATGATTTGACAAAATAACAAGGCGCCGAGTTGGGCGAGAAAGCTTTTTTAAAGAATTATTTATTGATTATTAAATCGAAACTTAAGGAGCTAAGATTATATTATGTCTATTCATTATATACTACTTGGTTGGTTGTCTGCTGGCTTGGGCGGCTGCTGTTCGCCACTTGCCCGGTGGAGGCGGATGTGAGGGGAAGGACGATTTCATTGGTCGGATGTCCTAGTCGTTCTACAATTGGGTGTTCCGCCTCGCCTGGCGGTTGCAAGTGTAGTATGCTATTCAGAAGTCTCACCGACCAACCTATTTTAACTGATTTATTATTTTTATATTTGTATAATTTCTTTCACTGGTAGATCTTTTTTTATTATACCGGCAAGACGACCCCTAGAAATGTCGGTCTAGGGCAGGTTTATTATATTGATAGAGCTGCCAATGGTGTAGTCCCAAAACTGCCTGCTGGGTCACACATGTTTTTAGATGTCAATACCTACACTTTCTACGCTGTAAGAGATACTCCCGAATCATTTGACATTACGGTCCCAAGTTTCTTGGGTGATTGACCTGCCTTACTACCCGAGAACCAATGGCCACCCGGGATGGTAGCTCAACCAAATATACTGCCTGAAGTAGTCTTTTACAATCTGAGTGATCCTTTGAGGGCGGAGTCCATCCCTATACTACCTGAAAGTCCACTAAGACCTGTGTTTTCTACTCCGTCTTCCACCGGCTACAGTATCTCTTGGCCCAACTATCCCCCCAGTCCCATTCTGCATACATCAGAAGCGGTTCAGGGTTTGGGTAATCCCTTATCCTCTCCCACGGACCATTATACAGCCTCGATGTTGGGTGGCCAGGCCTTATACACACCCATTAATGAGGCCCAACAGGGCAGGTCATTGCCCCGGTTTATAAGCAACCCGCCTGAAACGAGGCAGACCCTAGTCACGCCCCCGGTTAGCAGCCCTGTGCAAAGCCTTAGCGATGATGGCGATGATCGCTTTGGTAGTGCTGATAGGGTTGATACCGATGATAGCGATGGGGAGGACCAGCAAGTGCCTACCAATGATGGCAAATAAGCACTATTCACGAGCAACTGTCCTCCAGAAATCGGGATGTTTTAGCAACAGTTAAACAAAGGTGCTGTAGGGGATTCGTGATGGATTAACCACTTCCACGTTACGACCCCATCCACTAGAACTGTAACAGGTTTTTGAAGCATAACACTAAGGATGTTACACCGAAATCATCAGATAAGTCAATTGAAATGTATTCTTGGTAAAATTAGATTTTGATACATCGGTCGAAATAAAGCACCAGATTCCCTTATCGTAATTGTGAAAGTGAATGCTGATAGGGATTTAATCACACTTGGTCATAAATGGGTGATTATTTTTTGAAATTAAAATATCGCCTAGGTTGAACACTCTTAACCTGCTAAATAAGAGGCCATGTGGGTAGACTTGATATTGAGACTGTCATAGGTAGGCCGAGTGAGGTATGTGGACTTGCCAAATTTCTGAGTAGGGGCGAGGATTATAATTACCAAATGCCGAATTGGGTGGGATAAGATTCTGAAGCGAAGATTTCTAAAAGAGATATTTATTAAATATCAAATCAAGCCTTTGAAGATCAAATCCGGGGTATATCTATTTGTTATATACGCCTTGGTTGGTCGCCACTTGCCCAATAGAGATGGATATAGGTGGAGGGACGAGTTGGGCGGTTGTATTGGTGGGGCATTCTAGTCACCCTGTAGTGATGTGGCTCGCGTTGTTTGGCAGTTGTAGGAACAGTACCATGAACACTCCCAATCAATACCCACTACCTAACAGGTACAAGGGAGGTAAATAAGTAGGGGATTTGGATTCACATTCTACTGCATCAGGGCTGGATGTATTTCGGCTTGGCCATTGTGCCAGTGGCCCGTTTGCTGATTCCTTGGTAATACATTGCCGTAGTTAAATAATAATCGCACGAGCATTTCTCGGCCTGAGCTACGGCCTAGTTTTCTATTCCCGCCAGGTTGTCTTCATCGGCAGTGTGTATCAATCATTGTGCCTTGCTGTCTTTAGCCAGAACACGCCTATCAGTGAATAGCTATGAAACGTACTTGCCATTGTGACCTAAATTATGACTTGGAAACTCAGTTACGGTCCTCAGCGTACATGTCTATTTGGATTAGACATGGGTACGACCTGGTCTATACCGGTTTGTTCCTGTTTAATCGTCTTCCAAATTGACGCCAGAACCCCGGTGGTTCCATCCGCTTAACGATTTCTAGAGCTGCGGTAATTCTTCATTGAATATCTATCGTTTGGTCTCCATTGCTAATTCGCTCTAATTCGCTATTCGCATTATGCTCGCTAGCGCTATAAATACAGCGCCAGTCTTTCCAATCCATGAATAAATCAGACCATTCTACGTGCGCTTCTCCAGGAAATCGAGTTACTACTTCGAGTATCATTTTTAGTATTTTCAGAGTCATTCCCGAGTATTTACAGAGTTTCTCGAGTTATCCTGGGTTCCTAGAGTCTTCAGGGTTTTACCCAATTATCAGTGTTTTCTGGGCCTTATCAGTGCTATTGTGTCTTTTTGAGTATATTTATTATCTATAGCTTATATTCACATATTCCCGGTGGCAGAGAACCCTTCCGCCCTCCGTGCCCTTGTCCCTCCCGAGTTCCTCGCAAAAACCCCGTGCCTCCACCGCCCCACAGGCTATATTCGTATCAAGCTGTTACAGGTAAGTTGATATCCTTAACGCCCAACCCCTCATTTCTGTTAACTATTTCCCACCTAGCTTGTTGCTTTATGGTGGTGCGCTGCATTAATACATAGGGTGCCTGCACTAATTATGTGTTCCTCTAAACTGGCTGTCTTTTTACTCCTACCGACCTTAGACCCCTGCCATCTAAAAGTGTACACCCGACACACAACCCAATAGCGATGTCTAATATCTTCACCCGTGCCGAATACCTGGGATATACGGTCAACCATGAAGGTACCTTTTGTCAGAGATCTGACGGCACCTACCTCTTATTCCATGCGAAGGGGAGTAAAGCCACTGGGTTTCAATATACCGTGGATAAAAAGGATGCACTCTATGACGAGTCGGCGACCTATGTACAGGGCTCCGAAAGAGAGTTGGGACGATTTAATGATGATGATTATCATAAAATAGTTCAGCAACTTTCCGAACTATATGTCGATACACAGGTGAAATCGGTCAGTGATGCCATGAAGAGTACTTGGAATTGTCGATCATGGGTCAGCACGGCTATTCCCGTAATCACGCAGTACGGGTGCGACAAGCAAACCATGGGCGACAAATAATGTAGCATATATAGGTGCTGAGCGTGACGTTTTACGTCCCTTGTTGGACGCACAATCTTTTATTGGCATGTCTCTCTGTGCCTCTTTTATTATTATACAATTGTTCAAGTTGTTACTATTTTATATTCTTCCGGGGTATCTCAGTTTCAGTGGCCATACTAACTTTTTATAAAGGATGTCCTCGGTGGATGAGGAATAAAACAAAAATGGCACAATCCACTACAACTCGCACCTCCACATTTACGATTCCTCTACTTACTCACTTATTGTTACCTATTTTCTTTGCATATCTCGAATAAACCATTATCTTGACAATAACATTGACACTGAACGAAGTGAGGTTTTTGAACTAACTATTATATCGTTACTATGAGGCTAGAAAGGGCAGGGTTATACAAATTGGACTTGTTCCACGCCAAATTGTCTGGTTGTTTTTAGGGTTGAGTTGGACATATCTGGTTTACAGTTAACCATTACATTAATTAAACACCTCGTTAGAAAAGGGAGGTCTCCAAGTAACCCTTATTCAAGCCGGCGCATATGTTGAATTCATTTGGGAGTGAAGTAATTATAGAATACTGCTCCATTCCCATCAGTTACTGGGACTAGCTAGTGCCCACAGCTAGTGTGTAGTTGTGTGCCGTTGGATGGCTCTACACAAGCCCAGCCTATTCTTGTATAATGGACAGATAAGTGGGTATATGTAAAGCCATGATCTGGTCATTTACTCGTAATACCCGGTCCCCCCAATCTCCCAAAATCTCTCTACACGCATATTTAAATTTCAAAATACAGTGTTTATATCTAGAGGCACTTTCAAACAAAAATAAAGCAACTGCAATTAAATAAGATGTAAGGTAATTGAAGTTAAGTTATATAGCGTGTATATAAACATTTATACATAAAGGTGTGGGGCGAAGGGTCTAAAGAACAACGCTGTTCCGTTGGCAAACGCAAATAAAATACTGATTGGGATTCACCACAAATGGGGCAAATTAAGGGCCGCCTTTCTGAGGCAGACATGGGATTATATGGCATTCATCTGGCCAAGCCTTGGGATTCCCAGGGAATGAAAGTGACGCAAAAATAAAAATAAAAAACAGGTGGGCTAAAGCGAGAGACGATGGCGTAGGATTGATTATTACCAATCGAATTAAATCTATTTATCGGAACTAGTGGAATCGTCCTTCACCGAACTAATAGTGGATACCGAGCCGGGTTCGCCCACCGATGAAGTAGTAACTTCCTCCGTGGTAGACTGAGTAGCGGCGTAACCGGACTTGCCGTGGCTGAAACTGAACGGTGTTTCGTCGTCATCGACCGACAAAGGATCGAACGAATAGCCGCCTTCGCCGTCAAAGCGGAGCAAAAAGTCGTGGTATTTGAACAGACTGGTCCGGTGCGAAACGGTAAACAGGGTGATGCCCACGCGTTTGGCATGGTTGTACATGATGCCTTCGACATCGACACTCACGGCGGACGTGCATTCGTCGAGGATGGCGAACTGGGGCCGGTGGTAAAAGAGACGGGCCATGGCCACCCGCTGTTTCTCACCGCCGGATAGTACGTCGGCCCAGTCGCGGATGGAGTTCCAACCGCCTTCACGACCCACCAAGTATTCCAGATGGACGACCTTGAGTATATTAACGAGGTCGTCGTCGGCTAGACCACGTGCAGTAATATCAGCATGGCTATGGGGGTAGATGATCTGGTCCCGGAAGGTTCCCAGGGGCAAGTAGGGCTTCTGGGGCACGTAGAAGAGCTCCTGCGGGCGGGGTTTTACCACCGACCCGGCAAACTGGGGCCATAGGTCACCAAGAATACGGAACAGCGAGCTCTTTCCACAGCCGTTGGGGCCGGTGATTAGACAGTTCATACCTGACTCGATACGGAAGTTCAGGTCACGGACTAGAATGTCACCATTGGGAGTAACTACGGGTACATGAACAAAATCAATCACGCCGTCCTGGTATACCACATGGCCGCTCAGGGCTCGGGTATCCACCGTACCACTAGTGACCATGGCTTCCACTTCTTGGCGCTTGCGGTCAGCCGCGGTTTCGTCAAAGTCTTGGTCGGGATTGGCCGCCTTGTGTGCAGCAAGAAGGTTGGCCAAATCGGCGCCACCCTCCACCATCGACCGCTCGTACTTGCCAGCGCTGACGTCGTTCAACACCGTGAACAATTCCGACACGCGGGCCGTGTAACCGGCGAATCGGGTAATGTCCCGACCGGCCAGAATGAGGCGACCCACGGCCTGGGACAGGTTGATTAGGAAACCGGAGTTACGCGAGTAGTCCTCCATAATCTGGGTCGGATCAACGGCTCCGCTGGCAACCTGGCCGGCATATTTCGGATCGAAAGCGGGGCGGGCGAGAATGTAGTAGGCGATCATGGTGGCGCCGTATTTAACTAGTACCGAGTCGAACACACCGTTGAGGAAGCGTAGCTTATAGACCTTCTTGATGTGCTGCACAATGCGGCGGAAACTGCTGTTGACTAACTCCCGTTCGCGTTCACCGCCGTCGTAGAAGGCGATTTCTTCGGCATGGGTAATGATGCGCGAGTGAGTGTAACGGAACTGCCCCTCCAAGCTCTGTTCCATGGCCGTGTATTTACCGAACGGAGGTGAGATGTTGCGCAGAATGACGGCCGAGCAGAAGAAGTAGCCAACCATGGCCAAGGGGGCAGACCCACCAATGGCCTGGCCCAGCTTATAGGCGAACAGGAAAATATCCACCAAGGGCTTGAGGGTATCCGAGTACAAATGGCTGAGACTGTCCGAAAACTTGCTAATGTCCTGGGTGATGAGTTGGTCGACGTTCTGGATACGGGCATCCAGGTTGGTCATTTTATAGAAGGTAATGCCCTTGAGGTATTCGCTATGGGCGTGGCGGGTCAAGCGGGTACGGAACCGCAGGGACAGAGCATTGATAATTAATTTGAGCGAGTTGTTGACGATGGAAAGGGGCCACATCATAAATCCGAACTCCAGGGCCACTTTGGAGATGAACCGGGCCCGGTCTCGGGATACGATGGCCTTGACCACCATGCCGTTGAAGGAAGAGAACCAGATATCCAGCCATGACCGGACAATAAGTACTGATGCGAGGGCAATTAGCATACCAAACTCGGGGCTTTTGAAGCCGGGAACACAGATGGGGAGGAGTCGCTTGATTTCAGCAATAAACTGGGCGTCGACTCCAATTTTCCGGGATCGCTTGCCACCAGCAGTCTTGCTGGAAAGGCCGGCCGCTTCAGGGGCCTTTTCCTGGGCCGACTTGGCGGCGGCGGCTTGTTTCTGTTTCTGCTGCCATTGGCGATGCAATTTGCGAACAGCAATACTGGCCACTAGAACCGCAGCGAATAACGATGTTTTGGACCGCTTAGAGCCCGCGAGAAGGGAAATGACGTGGGCCATGGGGGTATTGGGGAAGAAAAAGAGGGCGAAGTCACGATGTAAACAAGGGAGCCACAATCGGCGGTTGGCTCCAAGTGTTTGCCAAAATGGGCGCTAAAGTAATGAGGAGATATATGGAAAGAGGGATAAGGGACGAATGAGGGTAGAAACAACGTTAGTCCAACGAACCCGTTGTAGCAGAGATGAGGGATGATAATAGAGGAGTTCGATTTGGATAGTCGGAAAAGGCAAGGGGTAGGAAACGGGACATAGGGGGGGTAGTAAAAGGACAATGTTTAAAAGCCAGCAGACTCTTAAGGGATGGAACGAGCAAAATAAAAATGCAAATAGCAAGGCGTTATCATAGAGACAGGCCAACCGAAAGAGGGAGGAGTTAACTATGCGCCGCCCTAATCGACGAGCAGTGGCATATTCATCCGGAGCCAAGTACCCTTGATGACGAGAGGCCCTCACGTGAAAATCAGGCTGAATAATAAAGGCAGAGGTGTACTAATAATCCACAATCCGCATATGAAAATAGGACGCGGAGAAAGTAAAACAGGGGGGAGAGCGAGAGAGTAGAGGAGAGGACATGTATGACAAAGAATGACTGGCCAGCGCATCTGATAGACCTCTTCCTGCTTTACATTTTGGCGACCAGTCACATCCAAGCGGGCTGAGCCAATAGCCCAAGACAAGGTAGGGTCGCCTTAGCGGATAGCGTAAAATAAAGTCGATCAATCCCTGGCTAAAGCGCCTGTTTTAAACTCGTCTAGGGTAATAAGCATTCAGTTGTACTATTCTAGTCTACTCCGCTGATGCTCGTTTGGGGTCAGCTTACAGGATTAAATCATAGCAGCCCGCATTGGAATACCCCTTGCTAGCATTATTAACCACCCGACAACCCTGCCAGTCCAATGGCGGAGGGATTGGGTAAACTGTAACCAAAAGGCATAGGAAAGGCCACGGCAGGTAGGGGGTTCCCTGTCACTCCCAAAAGAAAGGAAAAACAGTAGGAGAGGAGAGGCGAGAAAAGGAAGAGGAAGGGGACTTACTGTTTTGAAACCAGGGCGAGTCAAAGGGCGGGCGTTAGGTCTAGGTCGGATGGAGATGGACTGGGTCAGTCGCTACGGCGCTCTGGTTGGTTAAAGCGATGTTCAAACCAGTAAAGAGGGGACGAGTTTAGTTAGATATCTTCACAACATACGAAAACGTGAATAAGGAGAGGGTAGGGCCAGATGGCTTAGTTAAACTGGTCTCGATGAGGGAAGGTAGGTGGAGTACTAGAAGAAAGCCAATGAAGGAGGGGGGAACTCGCTGCTCATTCACAACCCAAAAAAGGTAACGTCGGGGGAGCTGAAGGCGCGTTGAAGTATTTAAGTGTATATGACGGATATGCGAAAGGCAGGGGCAACAAGTATGTACCCAGTAAGAAAAATATAACACACAGTATTTAAAGACCAAGGGATAGGAAAATATAAGGAGAGATATATCTCTTTCTCGGAAAATAGGAAACAATTATTATTTATGGGGATCTGGGCCAAATGTAATAAATTGAGAATGGCAGTCTGATAGAAGAAGTAGGACGGGAGAAGTTAGGGTGAAACAGTCGCCCTTTAAATGGCCCCCTGTCTCCAATTATGAATAGGGCAAGTTTGGAGAGAATTTCTGGACCATCGACACCATGGAACACCCCTGTCTACTATCTAGAATACTGGTAGGAAATGTGGAACTGAATGGCGGAGAAAAGGGAATAGGCAACAACAGGAGCGGAGGGTACATGCCAAATTCCGGGCCAGTAGAGGCATGAGATAGTGTGGGGCACACTACACTACACTATATTGACTGAGAAATTGGCTGGCTATTCGCAAGACCCCCGGGATACAGACCATAAAAATATGTATGGGTGGATAGGCCAATGGAAGATGACTTACCACTGAAATTATATGCCTAGTAAAACTAGCGGAGTGGTTGGGTGAGTTGAGTGGCCAAGAATGAATATCAACAGAGTTACTACATAAACAGAACGGAGGAGAACAAACCAAGATAAAAGGGCGAGAAAGCCGGCTGGAGCGGTTATATACTCTAGCCATGGGGGTTGCTTATATGCGGTGCTATATGCCAATGATAGGAGTATGTATGGTTTGTCTATATGCGCTGGACCCCTATACAACTCTACAGGCATTCACACAACCGCCCCGGAACGGCCTTTGCGATTCCAGTACGAGCCACCTGATGGTCTGGTTGGGTAGCTATAGCCATCAGAGTGCGCTCTACATAGTAAGCCACCAATAGAGCACTACTCCTGCAAATCCACCCTCCACGGGCAATTTTGATAGAGAGGAGGCCCCTCGCCTAAGCAGTTGACCGGCTCAGATATACAAAGACCTTTGGATACGCGTGACCTGCGCGAGTCTCTTACAGCCCCGCTTGTTTTCACGAGCCAGCTATTTTTTTTGTGCGGCATGCGACGCCAAATAAAGCAGCGACTCATCCAGTCTATTTATTATAGGCCCCTTGTTTCCTATCCCAGGGCCCAGAGTATTGAGTGACAATGTCACATGTCGGCCATTATAACCAGTCAATTAGTGGAGAGTGATCCATGCCAACTACTCTATGCCCCATATATTATACATGCAAAGCCCCCCCCGCATCCCTGAACCGCGCCTTTCCAATGAAACCCGCTATATACTATGGATCCCCGTAACATCTGTCCAGGTATTACATCCAATTAATTGGTGGGATTTGGCGGTTGTTTTATTGAAAGTGGCATGAGTTTAGCCCGTCAAATAAAAACACTCGTCCCCCAATGACAGGTGAATATCCGATTTATTCTAACAAATAACTGCCCCTCCTCCAGTATATCTACTTGCTACCCCCAACACCAACACCAGCAGCAGCCCTGAACCCCCCCCACCATCTCTGCACTTTCGGACATTGTCTACCAACTTGACAGGCAGGCTTCATATATGATCTCCTAAGTGGCCGAGTCATCTTGAGCAATCCATGCCCAACCAATGAATCATGGGAGTGGCCCGCTGAGCAGCCGCCGTTGCATTATCACCCTATTATTTTACCTGGGTTTTGAACAAGGCCGCGTGGATGTTAACAAAGGCTGAAGTGGGGGGGGGGGGTTTCTTCGACCCTGCCATCTATATACTCATTAGCAATAGTCAGCTATGTGGCCGTGAGAGGTAAATCATATACCAAATTAAACCCCGATTGCCTCCGCCAGGGTTATGGCCGACAAACCATTCAGAAGCCCATGTATCAATAACCAAAGATCACCTAGAACTCATCACCCAAGTGTCTTCCAGTTTCCCTTTTATGGCAATGCAGTCCCTCTAAGCCAATGTTTCATATATATAAAAGACAAAGACTGCACCAATTGCGGATATACCGTTCGAACTTATCTGGCCCATCGTAGACTTCCCTGGTATGGGGTATTATATTACGCATGGCCTTTCGGCTATGCCCGTTCTTGGTCAAGTAGCGCATCCCTTACAGTAGGGCTTTGATTTCGGCGGGCGACCTTGTTGGGTCTATTGTTCAGAGTAATCGTTCTTTGGCA
Source organism: Dimargaris cristalligena (assembly GCA_027576995.1). Lineage (NCBI taxonomy): Eukaryota > Fungi > Kickxellomycota > Dimargaritomycetes > Dimargaritales > Dimargaritaceae > Dimargaris > Dimargaris cristalligena. The sequence continues at coordinate 26,213 of JANBQC010000105.1, forward strand.
AGAGGCAATCTATAGGGATGAATATCTAAGACAGTTGTCAGCAATATATCCCGTTTGGGTGCGACGCTACAGTGGCCAACTACTCTCCTATTCCACAGGGTTAATTCGTCACTAGCGCACATATTTTTTTATGCTGGGGGACACTCGCTTCAAATCCGAATTTCAGGAACTCAATTCGTATGAAGAAAGCTTAAAATATACATTGGTGAGATAATAACCCCCGTTTCTAGCGGGGTTTCTCCGTGCGATAAGCCGAGTAAATGGAACGAAAAATATGGGGGAATATCCTGTCAAGTATCCGAAAGCAGACATTACTTTTAAGGTATCACCGGGCTTAATTCGGGATTACCATAGACGAAATGGATGCCGAGTAGATAAACACAGTGCAAACCTAGTTCAACATCCCCTATTGAGAACACCAATGTATCCTATGGAAGATCAGCCCCCACAGTATGGATCAAGCGTTGGAGAATATTTGGCAGAAGACTCTAACAAATACTCTATATCCTCTTCCCCATCCCGCCCTGATCCAAGCCGAGTAAAGGATCCACAGTATACTCTACAAAGACAGTGTAGGAGTTTTGATGCGATCCATCCTGGTAACCAATGTAAGCAAAATCAGAATAACCAGATGTATCCCATGTAGATCAAACCCATGGTTAATTACATCAGTAAGTATGCCCTAAAGGAGCGCACGCAATAGTTAAATACATGCGGGTGTTTAAAGATTATTGGCAAGGCTTTTGAAATAGGTACGTCAACACAAGTAAGCAGTTTTGACTGCTCTGGTATGTATACACATAACTGGTGTGGAATCGTTCATATGGCTGAGTAAACTACTTGGTACTGATATTGCTACTCTACTGTGGATTATTATATTGAATAGCTACCATAGAACGACTCCATTGGATAGTAGCAGCACACATAAATCCGGGAGAATGATTTATTGACACAATGTAAACCAGCACAATAGTTTGCCAATAAAATGGCAATATAGATGCAAATTCGGAAAATGGCCGGGGAAAATACGTGCCCAGATGCTATAGGGAAAGAACCGAGATTCCAAAGAGAAGGATAATAAAATATATCTTATTGGAAAATCGGAAGGTTCGCCTGGGGGGGAGGGTCAAATTTGGTACCAGGGGGATTGCGAGTGATAGGGACGGGCGCCTTGGATATGAATTGGTTCAAGCTTAGTGACGGTAGCACTCTGGCCATTATCATGCCGGCTATCTTCGCCTTATAAAGCCTTGGTGACCATCGTGGCTCCACGTGCTCTGGCCATATTACCCAAACCCTTCGGGGGACCAACCGTAGCCCCCGCGCCTCGGGTCCCAGAACCCACTCTTGTTTGAGCAGTTTGGGGGAAGGCTGTGACCACGACGAGGGCTGAGCCAATCAAGGCGACTGAGACAATCAGATGGGTGAGCTTAATCATAGTGAGGATGAGGTTGAATTTGGAAAATAGAGGCGAGTGAAAAGAAAGTTGGAAATGGCGATACGGATGATGCAAAATGAAATGGATGGTAAACAATACAATAGAATGCTAACTTTGGTGTTGGTGAACGGTAAGAGCGCGGCTGGGGATATTTATATATGTGGGGAATAACGGATAGTCGAATGTATCGTGGCTCTCACGTAATTCCAAACCCCAGTCTCCTTCTGCCGTGGCAGTCCATGCCGGATGGCCCGGCCCAATTTGAGAGGGTCTCTCCAGCGGCAGTAATAGTACCAATAAGTTCCGGCAAAGAGTATCCTGTATAACGCCCTACCCTGCTACTCCCCCACGTTCGAAGCTCTACAACCGAACCAGAAGTACGGTGATCTTCATATATAATGGCACTTTATACTCAATAAGTTTAATGACCATCTCCCCGTCTTGCCGTTTTACCATGGTACTCCCGCCCTAATATCATTTCGCTATTTTTAGCCCAACCAACTAGCGGGAGTTTCTGACCAGCAGCTATTATATGCCGCTAGTGACAAGAGAACTGACCGGGTCTCTCTATACGACAATTCATGCTGGAGATTACCATCGACTCCCTCCACGCGAAATTAAAAGGCGATATTCAAAGTACGGTCCGCGAGAGCATTGCTTTCATTAAATGATCGGCCTTCCAAAGGATATTGTACCAGGGGGATGGTCAATTCGATATTTGCCCTCCCTACTGTGCCCCCACTCCTCTTCTGCTCTTTAAAATATTCTACCGACTCTTCTTTTTCGTCTGTTTCCCGTACCCGTGGTTTTGGGATAGTCGGATGGGCGGGCACCGCTTGATTTAGATAATGATCCGTCGAGTTCAACCCCCACTATATAATTTGATCGTCCCCACCCACACTATGCCGCAGGGCTAGTATATTATTTATAAGGGTATTTAATCTCGCACATGTTTTCCGCCCTCTGCATACAAATCACCATACATGTATTCCATCCAACGCTAATATACAAGCATGACATCCCCCTCTATAACAATCTGTGCATCACTTGACGGGGTATTGACGGGCTTTTTTCAGCTTCAGCTCGAGTGAGCTATGGAAGTAAGCATGGTGCAATCGGAGCGGAACTCCCTTGATTAGTCGTTGGTTATTGACTGGGGTCCATATGGGAGTGTACACACCCACCAACTATATCGTAGATCCGCCCAACTGAATGGATGGAGCGATGATGGTAATAATGACCAGCTGGGCGAAGCAGAGACATTTAGCCCCAAAGAAGCTGATTCACCGATGCCAATCTGGCCCACCAATTTTGTGCAAGGGATGCTGGCTAGCACCAGCAATAAGTAAAACATGGCCAAGATCCAAGTAATCAATACTGCATGGCCTGGGTTGTGCTACTGAATGCCAGTTATTTATAGCACCACACCCACCCATGCAGCTCCAGAACACTACTATGCTACAGTACATATTAACCCCCTCTCTTCACCCTAGCTGTATCACGTGATAGTAGATACGGCTTGCTTTTCGGATATTTTAAAGTAAGCCCCTCTCCCTCTCTTTCCCTTTTCATGGCTCCTGTCTGTTGTACGCGCCCGGTAGCCACACAAGATGGCAGCGACGGAATACCAGTGCCACCAAATGGAGTCAATCATCGTGGCACGGGCACCGTTGTCCGAAGCGCACACCGCGCCACCGTTCAAAATCCGCCTTGGCGAAGTGATCATACTATAGTAAATGTATCATTGCCGTATTTTCTACCACTACAGTCGCCACAACCTCTCCCCGTTCCGCTCGTCGATGCTGTTGGAACGACCCCTCTCCCTTTCGCTTGGCCCACAAATCGAATCAGCGGGGGGGGTCTCGTTCACTACTGCTGGGGGGACCCACAAACTTAAATGAACGATACTCGCTGCCTTTCTACTCTCTTCTTGTACCTTTGGAAGCCCTGATATTTTTACAATCTTCTTCAGGCGTCTTCCGAATACTTTATGTCGGTTACCGCTTCTGGCGCCCCCTCCCCTCTCTCCCCTTTCCCTCGCCTGGCTTCGTTTCTGGACCTAGCCAAGCCCCCCCCTCCTCTCTTCCTCATTCGTTCCTGTGGCCTTGATTTTTGTATATTACTGACGGGCCCACGTACCACTATCATGGGCCCTATTTCTCTATATTTGTATTTTTTTCGTTTTATTATAGACTAGTTACCCCTCCACTTATTGGACATTTCCCCTATTCTTCTCACACCTTCTATTTGTATTTACAGCAGGATTGAGCATGTCTGCCACCACTCGAGCGGCGGCCCCGCCGGTGCCCCCGTCTAACCGGGCCAAATCCCAGCTCATCTCCCGTCTTTCTTCCCTGTCGCTCAATTCCGAGCGGGAGTTCAGTTTCAGTGCCGGTGAACCCAGCAAAGCCGTTAAAAAGGCCGTGGACGACAACGCCACTACAACCGGCCCCGTACAGTCCCCCACGTCGTCTATCTACTCGGCCACCTCGAGCATGGTGGCCGGGGGTGGCGGCGGTCTCGTACCCCGACCGGCCTCCCCTAAGTTTTCGCTAGCCGACGAGCCGCTGCCCAGTCCCCTCAGTTTCGTCGACTCCCCCACCACGATGCAGTCCATTGAGGCTATGATTGACACCCTGGCCCAGGAAGTGAAACTGTTGCGCCATCAGGTGCGGGCCGGGGGCCGGCTCAGCATCCATTACGACCCGAATAGCAGTAGCATGTCGTTGGGTGGAGGGACTACTACCACCTCTTCCTCTTCCGTCCCGAGTGGGGGTGGGTTCAGGTTAGGGGGTGACGACGACCTCGGGAGTCCCACCGACGAGGGAAGTCTGTTCCTTAACGCCACCCTACCGGCGTCCATTTGTGCCTACTGTGGTAAAGTTCTTCCGAATACCCCACTGCCTACCCCCAACCCGCTGTCGGGTCCCAGTCGCTTTGATATGGACTCCGCTTTGGGAGATTCCGATATCTCGGACCAAATGTGCTGTGACCTTTGTGCGGAACTGCTGCTTAATGTGCACCACGACCGCATGTCGTTGTCGATATCCGATAGTGCTTCGCTTCTTTATCTTACAGACCCCGTTAAACCTCCCTCACCGTTATCGCTCCACCACCAGCCATCGGATGCTTCGTCCATTACACTTTCCGTTTCCCCGGAACGCACCCAGTCGACCCCAAGTCCGACCCCCCTTTCCCGGGAAACTGGGTCAGCCTCACGCCCTCCTGTTACCCCCACCACTCCTCATAAACCCTTGACTACTACTGCTACTACTACTAGTACTACTACTGCTACTGTCGCCAGTAACAGCAACAGTAACAGCACCACCGCCACTACTACTAGTAGTAGCACTCCTCTAGGACCCACGAATACGACTGGTACAGCCTCGAAACCCCGCCGACTCACGGCCAGTCGCGATAACCAGCCCCAATCCCCCCCTATCAACGCCTTGGCAACTTCACCTCCACCCACCATTATTACGCCGGGTGGCTCCCCCACTACCCGGCCCCGGAGCGAGAGCACACGGTCCCGGCCCTCCCCTCGTTCACGGCCCCCGTCGACGCAGTTCACGTGCGGTCACTGCGACGCCACCATCGACCCCAATACGGAATTCCTCTCCGTCGCTGGCCGCAAATTCCACATTCTTCATTTTATCTGCGAGTGCTGTCAGCAGCCGCTGGCGCCCACGGGCTACCTCTGTGCCAACGGCAAATACTACTGCCCGACGGACTACCGCGCCCTCTTTGCCACCCCCTGCCACGCGTGCCGGGTGACCATTGAAGACGAACAAGTCACAGCCCTCGGCACCCATTGGCACTCGGCGTGTTTCGTGTGCACGACGTGTCGGAGCCCTTTCGCCGATGATACGTTTTATGAGTGGCGGGGCAAACCCTACTGTGAGCGGCATTGGAATACGCTCCGCGGCTCGATTTGCGGCGGGTGCGATCGGATTATTGTGGGCCGGTATGTGGCCCTGTACGGCAAATTTTACCATCCGGATCATGTTCCGAATCGGACGACCCGGACGACTCCGGCCACTTAACGTGCATGACCCACACCAACACTCCCTTCCCTTCCGTCACTCCCCCTCCCCATTGCTACGATTATCACCCCAAGCCCAATGATTGATACTTAACCCCACGACTCTAACTCTTTTTATTATTAGTACTACTTTTATTCTTATTGATTTGGTTATGGTTCGGGTTTCCCTCGCATCTTTCCTCCCTCGACTTCATTTTATATTTTATCGCTATTTTCTACCAAACTTCTGTACCACCACATCCTTCTCATATTTTTTTTTCTCATCCTCGAACTAACCCTGCTTTTAGGGACAACCCCCCCTATCCAACTTGAATAAACTTGATAGCCAACCTCCCTTGCCCCGATACCGCGCTGGCTAACTGTGTGCTCCCAAGTATAATACTGGCTTGGCTGAAGTAAGCCCTGTCTATACGAGTTTAGTGCAACCCTTTCCCTGAGAATGTATAAGCATAATGCTCCTAAGTGGCTGGCTGAACTAGTGCCATTGGAATTGAATACTACGGGAGATGGGGAATTATAATTGACCACGCCTGTTCTTAAGCAGTAGAGGAAGGAGATGTTAACTTCAAGGGATCTTTTGCGTACCTTGTCGGGGATGCTGGAGTCCTAATCACGTGGTACTTTAATGGTGATTCGGGGTTAGGTTAGCCTTCCAACCAGTTAAAAGAGGTAGAAACTTAATCTACTGAAAATTGACTAATTTTTTTCCTTCCAGATTATGTGGTACGAAAGCACATTTTCAATACATTCTACCTTCCCCCTTTCATAGTTATGCTAGGCTAGTCGGAGGTATTCCAAGCAGGCCCTAGTTGTTCTCCCATACACTGTTCTCGTTGCTTGATTAAGCGGGAAAATAGGGTGGATTTGGTTTGACCATTCGGCAGAAATTTATTTTTGTCGGCCTTTGTTGAGGTGAAAAGTGGAGAATCCATATGGGTGAACTTCAACCCAACTGTATAAGACTTTACACAGTATGTGAATGGGATAATATGTGGGAGAATAACTTTTGACCAGTAATATCTACCTCATCAAATGGATTATTCGTTATACAGCCTGGATGAACTTCTGCCATATCCCTCCATAAGGATGGTATATTTTGGTAGAGCCTTAGCCAGATCGGCTGACCTGAAAGTCGTCGTGACAACTGGAAAAAAAACTCTACTCAAGGAAAATTTGGTGTTAACGAGAAGAAAAAAAATCACTTTGCGGACATTCGATAGGAATTATTAGTAGCAAATCGGGAATTCATTTTTGCAAAGACGCAGGCGGCCAGCGAGAGATGATTTGCTGTGATTAGGGGTGTATATATATATATATATATTTATAGTTGGGGAGACTTGATGAAATGGGAGGGGGCTTTTTTTCAGTAAGCCCTCTCCCTCTCCCTCTCTTCCCTTCTCTTTTAGAGTAGTGAATCTTTTGTAAACCTATTGTGAGAGGGCGTGCTTTTCTTCCCCGCCTCCATCCACACACCCCTTTCGACTACCATTCTTGGTAATCCCCTCCCCCTCTTCTTGTATTTGTAGTTTCGGCCCTAGCTATTGTACGCGGGACACGAGTGGCTGGCCTTGTTCATCATTCCGGTAAGTTCTCACTAGCCCACAGTTGGTTGGGATTATCTGGACTGTACCCAATGTGATTGCTCCATCCTTGGTACTATTTTTTACGGCTGGGTGGGAAAGAGGATCCCACAGGGTAAAGGCGGCAGTCCCCTGGTGACCCATTCTCCGTAGTATAGGCAGCGCATACAGCCTATCCTACCTAGTAGTGTATATGTTGGCTGGCTATATGCTGTCAAGGGGGGGGGGAAGCCTAGTTCCTAGTACTGGTAGTAAGGCTGCTCATCTGGACTGCCTCCCCCTCGTTAAACCCCCTTCTTTCCCTTCTCTTATTAGTTCCCCCTCCCTCGGCTTTGTCCCGCTTGTTTCTTCATCGCTTGCCTTTCCTTTCCTTTACCTTCCTTTGTGTAAGGCTAACTTTCGCTTTTCCTCCCTCGTCCCTTTCCCGGTGTTTTAGTTGTGTTGTGTGTGGGGCCCTTTCCCATCTGCAGTCGTCATCTCGCTGCCCACGCCTGAGTTTATTACCTCGTGTCTTGTTCATCATCCAGTCTCCCAACTGTGCGATTAATCGGAACACGCGCCTAGAGAGCTAACTTAGCCACTAGATATACTCTCAGATCAGAACATCTCCTCCCCTTTCCATCTTCTCCAGCATGAAGGCCGACTCTCTGTATGGTTCGCGCATCTCGCTGATCTCCAAGTCCAACATCCGGTACTTGGGGATTCTGCACGAGATTAACGAGCAGGATTCGACCGTGGCTCTGGAGCAGGTGCGCTCCATGGGTACTGAGGGCCGTAAGGGGGGTGACCCCGACGAAGAGATCCCCGCGTCTGACGAGGTCTTCGAGTTCATCCAGTTCCGCGCTACTGACGTCATTGACATTCGTTTGGAAGAGCCCGAAGAAGCCCCCAAGCCCGCTCCTCCCCCCCCGTCCATCCCCAACGACCCGGCTATTCTCGGGGTAAGCGTCATATATGTATAAATGGATATACTGTTGTGGAACTAACGGAGGTGTAGGGAGAGGATTTGGATGATGTCGACCTTGCTTAGGTCCGGTCTTCATCTCCAGCCTCTCCCTCAACTTCCGTTCTTTACGCCAGCTCCCTCTCATTTTTGGATCTAGCCTGGACTGATGATAAAATTGCGGATGAAAACGTGTGTCTAAACGCTACTTCGTGTAGTGGCTGTTGAGAATAATTATATGTTGCCTTCCTTCTGACCTTGGCCAAAATGACCCCCTTATGGATCCCTTACCCATTTATTTGATCCCACATTCGTTTATACTGATAGTATATTATGTTGCTAACCCTCTTCTTCTTTACCATGCTTCATTCATTTACCCAAACCATCGCCCCATTCGCGGATATCCTTCTTTTCGAATGTAGTCGTCGGGCCCTGCTCCCCGTTCCAATGCTGCCCCTCAGCAACAGGCCTACCCGCCTGTCGGCATGCCCCCGCATCCCGGCTACCCTGCTGGCCCGCCCCATCCTCACTACATGATGCCCCCCTCGGGTGTGGCTGGTCCCTACTGGAATCATCCCCATATGCCCATGCCTCAGCACGTAAGTACTACTCTCTATTAACCAACGATTCCTCTCTTTTGTATACCGATCACTTCGGCGTATTTTAGTCAGAACCCCTCTCCCCCTACCCTACCCTGCTCATGGGTTGATAATGATGATAACTCGCGGACTCCTAATTGCCGCAGTCTTACCCACGATGATGATATTATTTCATGTTGCCTTCCTTCTGAATCTCCAAGCTACGTTAAGGCTTACCAGTTTAACTACTGGTGCTCTCTGCAGTGGCCGACCGTCATTATAGTGAATTCTAAAAACTCACCTTGTATTCTTTACTGCTGATGGATTGCCTCTTAATGACTAATAGTTCAACAACGGAGTGCCCATTCCTCCGCCCATGAATGAGCCTATGGGCCAAGGCCCCGAACCACCCATGTCCTCTGGTCCCATCCAGGGTGATGACCGTGATTCTGCTCAGATGCCGCAGCGTGACCAGGCCTCCGCTGGTAACGAGGGTCCCCGTCCTAGCGACTCCGGTGCCATTGAGAATGTCGGTCCTTCATCGGATGCCGGCTACTCTGGTCAGGAAGGTGGCTATCGTGGACGCGGTCGGGGGCGCGGCTATCGTCGTCGGCCTACTGGTAACCGCTACAACAACCAGCGCATTTATATCCCCAAGTCTGACTTTGACTTTGAATCCTCCAACGCCAAGTTCAATAAGGATGATCTCTTGAAGGAGTTTGTCAAGCTGGCTGTGCACGATGATGACAACAGCACTGCCGCCTCTACCCCCGCTGCTACTACTTCTACCCCCGCTGCTACTACTTCTACCCCCGCGGTTGCCAATATCGCAACCAGTGCCGCTACTGCCCAGGCCAGCCAGACCTCTCGCAAGGGATCAGCGTCCACTACCGGGAAGGGCAGTGGCAGTGGCGCGGAAGAAGTGGTGATTCCCCCCGCCGACACTTTTTACAACAAGAGTAGTTCCTTCTTTGATAACATTTCCTGCGAAACCAAGGAGCGCACTGAAGTCACCCAGCAGCACTTGGGACCCGACGAACGTCGATCCCGTATGCATGAGGAGCGCAAGTTGAACGTGGAGACTTTCGGTCAGGCCCAGTCTAACAACCGCTACCACCGGTACAACTACAATAGCCGTGGCTATAGTGGTGGTAACCGCGGAGGTCGGGGTGGTCGGGGCCGCGGCCGTGGTGGTTATAACCAGACGTATCACCAGAATGTCAATGGCTACAACAATGGCCATGGTAACGGTAACCAGTACCACCACCACCGGGGCCAAGGGAACGGGGACACCCAGGGCGGTCAGCGTTATGACAGTCAAAACCAGGTCTTGACCCATCCCAGATCGTAAATTCGGTTGGGAAAGATAGTTGAATTCTTATTATTATTTGCACTCGCCTCCGTTCCTCACACCCTCTCGTCTTACCCGTTTCCCTCTTCTCTCTCTCTCTCTCTCTCTCTCTCTCTATTCACCCTCTCTCTTTACACCTGTTTCCATTTTATATTTTCATTTTATATGTAATTCCCCACACGTACAGTATAAAAATGGTCTTTTTTGATAGTTTCAATTCACTTATTAGTCTTAACCAGTCCATGTATATTTAGAAATTTGTCTTTCCTCATATGAGCGTGTGTATGGAAGCATTGTAATGGTATCTACTCAGGCCTTTTGAGTATGCAGTAACATGTGCGGAGAATCGTTTATTCTTTTTACAGGTCTACTGCTGTATATACAGGTCGTTATATCTATGACTTTGTTTGGGCGGCGTAAATCCTTGAGGTGAATTGTGTGCATGGAGATGGTGATGGGTTTTGTCTTTTGCTACAATTTGCAATAAACCATTTGGGAGAAGTTTATTCAGGCTATATAACGGAAAATCCATTGGATAAGGCCAATATTACTGGTTAAAAGTTACTTTCACCTATTTTCGCCCATACACGTATTATGTAAAACCTTATACAGCTGGTTTGAATTTCATCCATTTCGATATATATATATATATCGTCATTCCCTCAGCCCCCCCCTGGCTTTGGTCCGACTTAAACGACTCGTAGCTGGCATGTTTAAAGGATTATTGGGGACTAGTACTATATCATTAAAAAAGCTAGTGATAGGCGTACATCCCCTGGACGAGCTATATAGATCGAATGAAAACCCCGCCTTCAGGGGGCAGCCCTATAGAGTTCCCGGCCACTGCCGATGTGATTTGACTTAATGCATACCGCTGTAATCCCGTATTACTTTTGAACAGCCCTGGAGTATATAGGGAAGGGGCAAGGAGTCTGAGTTGTGTGGTTTCTATCCATGAGAAACATTGTGCAGCAATTATGAATCTACGAGGAAGGATCGCATAATGAAGAATTGTGACCCCCTTCCCGTTCATTATAGCATGCGTAATGGAATAGCCGCAAACCAAAATGATAATAGTAACGGGGGAAGATGATTATCATAACATACTTTGACCATAGGTAGATCCTATTCCCCTGCGACAACGACGGCGGCCCGTCTTACTCTATAGCGCTGGCTTAATGGCTGTCGGGCCCTGGTCATAACCATAGAGAGAGCGATGGATCGATGGGCTGGGATAATAATGGTGGCCTATAATTCATTTAGTATCCGAATTGGACGACTACTCATTGTTCAGTCTAGTACGTCCAACCCAACCGATTTTCCAGCAAACGGAAGGTGAATCGACTAATAGGCCATCTCCTTTTTTGCGCGTGGACTGGCAGCTGAAACCCGTTCCCTAAGTATACTCTGAACACAAACCATTGCCCCTTTCTTAATTTAGCCCACCCTTGCGGACACACGGCAGGCAGGCAGGGCGGAGTTGGGTGGGGATTGAACACGCGGGTTGGGTTGGGTTTCAGATGGATTGGTAGCTGGACTGCTCGTTGATTCGGAGCCTCACTCACTCACTCGATTTAATGGGGTAATATTGTTCAGTCATACCCCCCTGAGGTTTCTCTAGTTGGGACGGGCCCTGTTTAGCCGACCGGTTTCAACGTATACAGCGGCGTGCAGAATGGAAAATGAGGTTATCGGCAGCAGATCCTTTGGGCCTTGGCCGGGCTCGGAGTTGCTTCTTGGTTGTCGACACATACATACATGTACTAAAATATATTTATATGTATTTGCCTGTGGTTATTATTCCAGTTGGTTCGCCCGTATCTTATCATTCAACCTCGTACAACTCCGCTGGTTCTCTACATTTTCTCAGGTCCCGACGCCATTTATTATTGCGGACTTGTCTAAACGGTAGGTAATAAATAGTCGTCTCTTTAATAGCCTTTATGTAGCCGGGGCTTCCTGGAAGGGGAAAAAAGGCCCGTTTTCGTCCTTATGACGAAGGCTATTAAGAAGAACTCTGGACCACTGGTGCTGTTGGCCTATTGTTCTTTCGTTGGTTTGCGTCTCTCCATTTTGGGTGTTGCTCTACTTTCCCACTCCCATCCAGCCTCTCCCCATCTGGTTCTTCACCCTAGTTTTAGTTGATTCTATTCTTGGCTTCTCCTCCTCTTCTTCACCCCTTTCCTTCCATCCGCACCTTGAAAGGCTGCCACTCCCAGGGGTAATAAGCCTAGTTCTTATACTTTTCCTCAGCCCGCTGCTGCTGCTTCTGCTCAGCTTGGACGTTTATTTTTAAATATATACATTGGACTGATCACTCTTCCATCTTTTCGTCATATATACCGGTGTGTTACTGTTGCACAGTGTTCCTCTCGCCCTACCTTTTTTTGCGTAGGTTTCTTACTCCGCCGTCATGAATAGTACGAAGCGGCGGAACGCTTCGTCGCACCGCGCGGAGACTCCGCTGACCGTATTCCCCTCTCAGGACGAAGGTCATCTGGCTTACTCCACTGAGTATGCCGAAAAAGTGGGCCGGACTCCGCTCCGTCCTACCGATAGCAAGGTAAGCATTGTTCTGCTGTTGGGCTTTCTGAATATATATATATATATATATATGCACTCCGGACGACCTAATCTCATCTGGCCCCAGGCTTCTATGCGCCAGACAGGTTATGATACTTGTGCTATTAGGGGTCGTAACGATACAATTGCCGTCCTCAGTCAACTCAACTGAGTGGTCTTGAGCCTAGCGCACTAACCTCCATCTAACTCTGAGTACCTTTAAACAGGCCCCTGCTGGATCCAACCCCCATCACCGTCTGTCCATTTCTACGCCCCTAACTAACCCTTAATTTCATATTAATTACACCGAAAAATGACCTACCATATCCCCCCTTGATACCTCCCTTCCCTTCGCCCCAACCAGCTCAAAATGTACTGGTACGAGAATGATTACTGGCTGATCCCGACCATTCTGACCCTGCTGGCCATGTTCACCCGCTTCTACCGCATTTCCGCGAGTAAGTTTGTGGTGTGGGATGAAGCCCACTTTGGCAAGTTCGGCTCCCACTACCTCAAGGGGACCTTCTACCACGATGTCCACCCACCGCTAGCTAAGATGCTGGTGGGGCTGAGCGGGCTGTTGGGGGGCTACCGCGGTAATTTCGAATTCAAGTCCGGTGCGGACTACCCCGATACCGTCAACTACACCGTCATGCGGGTCTTTAACGCCGCCTTCGGCGTGGGCCTGATCCCGTTGGCCTACTTCACCGCCCTGAACCTGAAGATGTCCCGCAATGCCGCTATTCTGGCCGCTGTGTTCGTGCTCTTTGATAACGCCCTGGCCACCATCAGTCGCTTTATTCTGTTGGATGCCATGTTACTCTTCTTTACCGCCCTGAGCCTGTACTGTCTGACTGGTTTCCATAACCAACGGCACCACCCCTTCTCCTTCCACTGGTGGAAGTGGCTGCTGCTGACCGGTGGATCGCTGGGGCTCGTGTCCAGCAGCAAGTGGGTCGGTTTCTTCGTGGTCAGCCTGGCTGGTATCTACACCATCGAGCAGCTCTACTGGATGTTGGGCGAAAAGAAGTTCAACTGGCGCCGGTATGCTTACCACTGGACCGGTCGTATTGTCGGCCTCATTGTCCTGCCTATCCTGATTTATATGATCTGCTTCAAGATCCATTTCTTTATCCTGCGCCGCAGTGGGTCCGGTGATGCCACCATGTCCTCCCTGTTCCAGGCCCAGCTTCAGGGTTCTAACCTCAAGGAGAACCCATTGAACGTCGCGTTCGGCTCTACGGTGACCCTGAAGAGCAACCCCCGCGGCGGTGGTCTACTGCACTCTCATCCCCACAAATATCCCGAAGGTTCCAAGCAGCAGCAGATCACTTGCTACAGCCACAAGGACGACAACAACAACTTCATCATTCTTAAACCCCACGGCGAACCCGAGATCCCTGAAGAAGGTATCGAGTACATCCGCGAGGGATCGATTGTGCGTTTGGCCCATGTTAACACCGGCGCTAACCTGCACAGCCACGCCATCGAGGCCCCCGTTACCAAAACGGACTACGAAGTGAGCGGTTACGGAAACCGTACCCTCGGCGATGTTTTTGACCACTGGAAGGTGGAGATCTACGATGATGTCCAGACCGGCAAGAGCAACAAGCCCGACCAGATCCGTTCCCTACTCACCCGGTTCCGCCTGCGCCACGTGCGCCTGGGTTGCCTACTCCGCTCTAACCGCGATACCCTGCCGCAGTGGGGTTACAAGCAACAGGAAGTAACCTGCGACCGTAAGAATCGCGACGATACCTCCAACCTGTGGAACGTCGAGTACCACCGCCACGAAAAACTGGAGGCCGCTCCCCCCAGCATGTTCAAGTCGAGTTTCCTGGACGACCTCGTCCACCTCAACGTGGCCATGGCCGTGACCAACAACGCGCTGGTGCCCAACCGGGACAAGATTGATATTCTGTCTTCCGAACCCATCGAGTGGCCCTTCTTGATCCTGGGTCTGCGTATGTGCGGCTGGGACGATGCCCGCGTCAAGTACTATCTACTGGGTAATCCGTTTATTTGGTGGACGAGTACGGCCGCCCTCTTGGTGTTCCCCTTCCTGCTCCTGTACTACACGGTGCGCCGCGTGCGCGGTTACCAATCGGTCGACTGGGCGCCTCCGCCACCGACCACCAAGAGCGGACCGGGTGCTGGTGAAGCCGTTATCGTAGCCGACGGCGAATGGGACCAATTCCTTCATACCTCGAAAATGCTGTGGGGCGGATGGGCCCTCCACTACTTCCCCTTCTTCATCATGGGCCGAGTCACCTATCTACACCATTATTTCCCCGCGGTCTACTTCGCCATGCTGTTCCTGGCTTTCATGGTGGACCATTTCGGACGCCGGCTGTTTAACGGTAAACTCCACGATTCAATGATTCTGGGGTTCGCGGCCATGGCCGCGGCGGTGTTTATGTACTTCTCGCCGTTCACCTTCGGGTTTGATTATCCGGCGAAGGAATTAACGTCGCGGAAGTGGCTGTCCACTTGGAATATCCATAACTAGAACGAACATGATTTTTATCGAACGAGGATGGTGTATGTAGGGATGGGGGTGATTATATACTCTCGTCTGATATATATTTATATAAAAATATAAATGCGCCACCCATGGTTGGGCTTTCCCTCCCTCCCATTTAGTAGCTCCCTCCCCCAGCTGTTTTCTAATAATGCCCATCTGCTCAGTTAGTGCCCATTTCGTCATTTATATATATATATACATGTAGTGGCTTCAAAATTTAATTATATATATATTATTTGTAGGCCACATCCATCCCTTTATTTATGATTTGACACATGTGAGCATTTATTGACTATTTTTTTTTTATATTTCGCAATCGCCCGAATCCTTTTATATGGGGGACATACCAATTAGTGAGACTTGAAAATAAGAATAATATATACCTTTCAAATGCGAGCAGATAGTATTGATACAGTAGTGGAAGTTTAGTGGGCGGGCGGCTGTTAGTGTAGTGTGTTGAGCACTTGATATAGTAAAGTTCCAATGGCAGGCGTGACAAATAGCCAGTCAGTAGGCCGTGACTATCCCGAAGCGCAGTCTTTATTGAATATATGGGAGTGGATCAGCCTAGCAGTATAACGAAATATCCGTCCGATAAATAGCAGGTAATCCTGGGTTTCAAAATATACACCGAATATTGTCCCATATAGTTGTTGTTTTTTTACCTTCTTATTACAGCAAAGCTGAATTTCACCCATATTATTGTTTGCCATCTTTGTATTTATTTTTTCAGCCCCGATGCCAGCCAGATATTACGCAAAGTATGCGGGGTATAAATGTGATAAATATAGGTGTGTGTGAGTATAGTGTGCTTTTCGGCTACCGTGGCGGGAGTGTTTCGGCCACAGTAATCTCTTTGGGAAGCACAATAAGAAAGGGAAGAAGAATAAGAGAGGGAGGAGGCGAAACTAAATGTTTATTAGAAGTTTTAGGGCATTTTAGGGGGGGAGGGGGGAGTGCTGCGATGCACTATTGCTGGTAAAGGGATGCAGCCGGATTGCTATACCCGCCTATATATATATATATATATGTGTATATATGCTTCTTCTACCTGGGGCTTGGCTATATGCGCTTATACCCACCCTCCCTCCCTACTACTACTTACTACACATTATTACTTATTTCTGACTAGTTGGGCTGTGCTCCTAGTTCTCTCTCTTTCTCTTTCACTTTCACTTTCTTATTGTTTCTGTTTTATCCCGCCGCTATTCACCTCAGCTCTCCCTCTTGCTCTCTCCCATCGGCCGGACTTTGGCCAATTCGAATAGCTGGGTTGTTTTATTTGATTATTATTATTATTTCCCTGTCCGCCACCGCGGGTTCGTTTCTCATCCTGCAGAGGACCCCGCCACTTGACCCCCTCCACTCTACTATATTCGTGTCCTCACATTCTCTCATTCGTCTAGAATGCTACTTACCCCCTGCCCGCTTTGCTAGTCGTGCTCATTTGGGTGTAACCTGTATACCGTCTAGTTTCGCCCGCCCTATTGCTGCTGCAACTGTCACCGAATCCCGTGGTCCGGTGACTTATCTTGTGTGGACAAAAGGATCCCTTTTTACATATATATTTATGCTATACCACCACATTCACTTCTACTGTATTCTTCTACACCTTTTGTCACTCACGCTGTTGGGACCACCGTTCGTTTAGTGTATTCTCCCTTGGGTGAACGAATATAATAGTTGGTCTTGGGAGGTAGCCGTTCACTGACTGACGACTGTATTCCTCTATCTATCTTTCAGACTTTTGCCAGTTCACACGAACCCCCCCTGTCAGCCATCGCCCACTTTGCGTTGGTGCCTGTAGTGGGTAAGAAATCCCACTAGTCCAGCGGGTTGTCAAACTGGACTTGTGTTGATTATATTTGTTCTTATATTCACAGCCCGCCCCCTTTTTCAAACAGCCCTCTCTTTCTCCCCCCGCCCCTTTCGTTTATTTACCTTACCTTGCCCGTATCTCTCCCTCCCCTCTGCCCTTCTCCTATAGAACCTAGACTTGCACTCGCCTCTGCATAGTCATATTAAGCCTCCCCTTCTTTCTCTCTCTTATTCAACCACACTTATCCACACTCCCCGCCGCATTATTGTTGCCCCCCTCTTTATCGTGTGTGTGTGTGTGGGCAAGTTATGGAGTACCTCAATTCCTACCATTCGTCGTCCACCCCAGACCCCTCAAACCCCTCTCCACCCGCCCATGCCCGGCCCACTCTCACATTCTCCCAGGTCGTCCATTACCTCCAGTCCGAATGGCGCCGCTTCGACCTGGATCGCAACGAATGGGACTATGAGCGTCAAGAATTCGAAACCAAAATTCATCGCCTAGAGAAGGACCGCGAGGTTCGGGACCAGACCATCGAGAGCCTCACCGCCCAGCTCCGTAAATTAGAACAGCAACTCCAACCCAAATCGAGTGGACGGCATAGTCGCAGTGGTAGCAGTGCAATGAAACCCATCACTAAAATATCGAAATCCATATTTAAGCAGCGGTCGTCGATTGGTAGTGACTTGGACTCGGCTGCCTCAGTCGGTGACGGAGGAGGTGGTGGTGGTGAAGGGTCGCCTGATATGCCGGCTAAAGATATTGATGGAATGGCTGAAATGTCACCGGCACCGGCCGTGGCTGACTCCCCGCCATCGCTTAAAAGTTTTCAACTCCGCCTGGAACACGCCCGCGAGTGTCTTATTGAAGCCCAGCCCCCCGCCACCGACTTTAATATCGTCAAAGACTTGGTGCACCACCATGTTATGGCGGTCGAACGGATTGCGTGGCAAATGTATTCGGTGCCCATACGCGTCATCGGCGGTTCCAGCGGCAACACTTCTGTCCCTAGTCCCGGCATGATCCCCCTAGCCCCTCGTGATCGCCTTCAACCCACTGATCCAGTGCGACTTCCGCCACCTCCGCCGTCACCATCGACTCTAGCCCCGGTCCCTACGTCAGAACCAATCCCTTCGGTCCCTATGCTTAATGGTGCCGCCACTGATCGGAACATGGCGACCACCATAAATGGATTGGCCCCTGCCCGCGGCGATAATGGTCTGGTGACTGAACATAGACCGACGATGATTGCAGCCGATGATGACGTAGGAGAGGAGCTATCTTTGAATGCGGATGGCCCCGACCCCGACCGGTTTTCCGAATTGCCCGGAGCTCCGATCAACCCAGATATGGACCCCTATGCCGACGAAGCGAGGGAAGAGGTGTACGAAGAAAGTAATGGGATTTGTCCTGTCGAGCAGATTGCGGAAACCCCCGGTCATCTAAACCCTCAGCCCCATGGAGGCACGTACTCGGTCCGGTCGGCGGCGGATTCACCCGTTACTATGGCGTTGGGTATGGTAGGTGGTGGTGGTGCAACTTCCGCCACATTGCCCTCCCGGATGCATAGTAGTAAAGTGGCCCAGGCCCTAACTGCCTCAGTCATCCCCGAAATGCCCTACTCCCAGGATACGTTATCCTACGCCCAGAATCGCGGAAAACGGCGGGCCACTGTGCTACCAACTGACCCGAACGGACCCCACCACCCCTCCCAATTGCCACTATCATCGTCTCCAGCAGCCGCTACCCCGGGAAACCCTACTAAACCAACGACTTCCACAGCCGCCGCCAAAATGTCCGCCCGCCTCACTAAGTCGCTCTACGCCGTTCGTAACCGTAAATCAACGGATTCCCAAGATTCCCTGAGCGAAACTGACTCCATTGGTACCGATGGGTCAGTGTCCCGCCGGTCCGTATCATCCATGAAACGGCTCATGTCTAAGCTTATCCCGGGTCCCTTGCAGTCGCGGACCATCAGTGGTATCTCGACAGCCTTGCATACATCCCAATCCGCCCCAGCCTTGGTTGCCGGAGTGGGGGTGAGCCAGCGGCGGTCTACCTCGTTCACACCCGGAATGAACCAAACACTATTGCCGTCACCGTCGACAAGATCCTTGACCGCTCCAGGTGTGCCGCAGCGCCGATCGGAATCGGAGGGGCTTAGCACCATTGCTACCTCTAGCCATAGTATGGTTGAGCAGTCGGAGTTGGCGGCCATATCGGTTGCTTATGGCGATGATTCGTTGAGTCGGCCTTTGTCACCCGACGAGTTTGTTGACGCTTCGGTCGCTATTGCCCCTACCAACCATGGTGATAATTCGGATACCGCCACTGATTCCCTCCTACTGTCATCCACAATGAAACCCCGGTCATCGTTATCACCAGCTTGGGACTTGACTACTTCCTCCACGGAAACTGATCCAGGGCCCCACCAGCCCTCTGGTCACCCGGCTCATCAATTGCGCTCTTCATCAACATCGAACCAGCGGAGCTCCCCGCGGTCAGCCCACCACCCTTCCAGTGCCCATCGGGTTAGTACCTCGCCGCCCGGGGCCAATGGGTCCAAGCTGCCTGGCCTAACCCCCAATTCCCCCACCACCATGGTCCTAACTTCAGCGTCGTCCCCTACCCGCCCCCTAATTAATGGCGGGGAACCCATCGATCATACCAACCACCGATCCACACGGACCGATGCTCGGAACTTCCCCATGTGGAAAATGCACAGCGCTATGTACGGCCACTTGGATCCCATTCGTGCCATTGATATCGATCCCGAAAGTTTACTGGTGGTGACGGGGTCGGACGACGGGCTGATCAAGCTCTGGGATTTGAACAAGGCCCGCTCTTCCCATAAATCCCAGCGACGGTCCGGCAGTGATTACACCTCCCTCTACAATCTCCGCGGCTCGATCCACCGGGTCACGGCAGTGGCCTATTCCCCTAAGCAGCGCCGCTGTTTCGCGGGGAGTTCGGATGGTCGCGTGCGCGTATGGGATCTACCACTCGATGTCCACCAGCCCGGCTCGTCCTCGCTCAATTTTAGTGAACAGAAAATGGACGAGCACCAAAACGTGGTCTGGGAAATTGCCCTGCACCCCCAAGATCCCCATGCCATGGCAACCATCTCGGCGGACGGTACTTGCCGGCTCTGGAACACCCGGGATATCACAGAGGCGTCCCTGCACCAATTCCTGTACCTGTTACCGGGAAGCGACGCCCAATCCAGCGATACTAATGGCGACGCTGCTTTACCGCCATCGGCGGCAGCGGAGGGCAGCTTAGCCATTCCCACTTCGGTTACCTTCCCCGCGTCGAATCCCCACCAACTTCTGGTCGGCTACGAAAACACCCATATCCGGGTGTACGACACAATCCATGGCACCTGTGCTCTCCAAATGGCACTGGACCCGGCCAACGGGTATTCCCGGGCCAAAATCAACAAACTCACGGTCTACCCCTCCGATTCCCTCCTGGTTGCCGCGCTGGAAGACCAAACACTCCGCTTCCTTGATTTACGCTCGGGTAAGCAAATCGGTCTGGTACACGCTCACCTTGAGGCCGTGACCACTGTTGATGTAGACTATACGGGATACTGTACGGTGTCGGCCAGTACGGACTGCACTCTCCGGTGGTGGGATCGCCGAACGTTTAACTGTGTCTACCACCAGGAGGCCCACCGCCTGAAAAATGACGAGGGTATTGTGAGTATGCGCGCGCATCCCAGGCGGCCGTGGGTATTGACGGGCGGTGCGGACGCGGTGGTGAAGGTCTTTACGGCCGGTTAGATGGGTGGGAATATTAAGTGCAGGAGGAGTGCTTTTTGCTCCCCTCTTCCTATCCGAATCTTTTTATCACTGTCATTATTATCATTCTCATTTTCATACCCATCCACCCTCTTTACGACCCTGGTATTTCCCATTTATCATTGATGGTTTATAGTTATGGTGGTTGTTATTGGGTGAGGCGGTCGACTCGACTGCTTCCCATACTCTTCTTCACATTTATATATATATATATATATATATTTGTTGTTGCTAAGTCCTACTTTATTGCGGTTTGCATTAGTCATGTTGCACTGTAGACTACTTTCAATCTCCCCTTTCGTACACCTACATACCCACCTATTACTATTCGTAATTATCTATTTATATATATAATCTTGTATAGAAATCATATTTGGTCTTGACGCATGCGCACACCAACTTCATTTCCTCATGACTATTAAATTGTACTCTTTAGTTAGAGACCTTTGTTGCTTTTTATTTTCTTGTATTTTGTACCCTGGTTTGTATATTTAGAGCATATTCATACCATTTTCGTCTTGTATAGCGGTTGGGATGATAAGGGGTCCTTAATTACTGTTCGTGTGGGGATCTGTGTAACCCGTGCTTGGGCCTCTATATACACACACGTATATATACTCCTCCCGCCCATCCATAATGAAAAGAGATGACTCTCTTGACATTGTAAGTAGTCGCTAATCGGTGGATTGGATGCGATTATTACGGTTTAAAGTTCATGCACGGGCCTTTATTTCTTGTACATCCATATTTAAACCCAAACTGCCCCAACATCTCCCTCCGTATATGGTGTTATACCGTGTTAATTGTATACGTTTACTACATTTAGGTGTATCCAGTAAAATGGACCAATGTGATAAGAAGGGGCAGGTGGAGGTACTTTGAGAAACCACTACCAACTTGGGTGACGATGGAAATGGTGGATAGTAATGCTGGCATCAACTATTTTGGAGTTGGCCACTATCCACCAGATTTTTGAGCTCTTTCTCAATCCCCTTCTCCCAATGCTTAGTTCGTGCACCAGATTTAAGTGACTGTGTAACGTCTGGTCTATGCAGCGTAGGTCGCTAGAACTGGCGAATAGGGCGAGCCGTGAAGGGGAGAAGAAAGGAGGGGTGTATAGGGGGATGCGAGGATGTGTGTGTGCGTGGATGATTTGTCTCGCATTGTGTAAGGTCGAGCAGTTCGAAATTGAATGGGACCAAGGTGTTGGAACCTTGCTATTTCATGGTCACCGGGGTCTTCAATTTCATTGTTTGGCGGTATGCTGATAATGGCCAGCCCAGACTAGACTCTCTCTCCTCCTATCTCTGCCAAAAAAGGCCATTCCTAACCGTCTTTATCTCGTCTTCTCTATTTCTTTCCAATGACTATATGTCCCTAGGCATCCTCAACCGCGGTTAGTTGGAACTACGGATGCGTAATGCGGACAAGATGAAATTGGAAGGCCTGGTGAACTCGGCTAGAGCGTGAATTCGTTCTCCCTCGGTCGGGGTCTTTCGCTTTTGCGAAACGAAGTGCCTGGTGCACAGCCTCTATTGTTTTTTTTATGCCCTCAATTGTAGATGTATGATGGTAAGGTGAAATTGACCATTCGACATTATTGGCATGTCTAACCATCTCTGCATTTGCTCAATAATACACACGGCAAGCTTGTAATTGGAATTAAGGATAATGTTGTGACGAACCCTAGACGCATAGTCATCGAATCAGCTTATAATCACCTTTTCAGTTAGTATCGAACAGCTAGACGCTAGGGTGGGCATGATGGGGTGAAGCAGAGGGGATGCGGGAGGGGGGAAGAGAAGTGGAGAGAAGGGGGAAACATGGGATGGGGAATACGGGCGGTCGATACTTCCCTATTATCATTTCAACTTCCCTATGATTATTTCGTATTCTAGTTTCCCTGTCCGTTTGCGCCTTACTTTTTTACTCCTAGCCCCATAACGCGGGCTTTATCGCCTATGCGAACACACTAATATGAACGATTATCTTGGTGACCCTTTGTATTGCTTTAAAAGTTTCGCGATTCTCCGTTCGTTTCACCACTACTCCCTCCGCCGTATTCCTCCATTCGCCTATTCTCTACTACTCCCCTTCCCTATGTTCTTCACCCTCTTTCTCCGTCGTTCGTTCTCTTGGGGTGGACACCGTCCCTATTAGCCCGCCCTTCCGATTAACCGCTCCCCATCATGTCGGACTACAGCTATAGACGGTGTTGGACATATAAAGACGTACCACGCTGCACCGCTTTACTAACATTACCGCCGATAGTATCCAAAGCCCATCACGAGAATATCAGTCTCGCTAGTTTCTACCATAATTTCCTGATATACATACATTTGCACACATATCCCCAGGCCATTTGTTCATTTCAATCCGCTAACTGCTTTCCAACTAACCGGATTTTTTTTTAAATAGATATATTACAGGCTACATTGTAACCACTTTACTTGGTTGTTGCCCTTGCCATTTTCCACCATATCCAATCAACTTTGCAGTGATTATTTCTGAGCTATCCCTTTAGTTTAAGATTAGTCACTTCGGCTTCCAAATAAAGTGTTTTTTTTTGGACTCTATCTTTAATTCCGCCTTCTTGTCTCGTCTACTTAAGTTTAACCATTATCCTATTCGACATTCACGGTTATAATATATTGATTTTCTTATCCGCGATTAGTAGCCATCTCCTGATTGCGCTCTCCCTAATATCCATTAATTAATCCAACGCAGCCCAAATTGCAGCAGAGCCTTGTACTATACTCCGCCCCATCCAGCCTTGCATATCCATTAAGGAGTAAGTCCGTGCGTGACCGCTTTGGTGCATGTAACAACCCCCCCCTTCTGTCTCTGTAATCATCGGTAGCCTCATCTGGCGTCCCGACTCTATTGTACTCTTCTGGTAGCCACTCCCTGTGAGGTTACCGAACCCTGCCCCGGGTGTCAGTGGAGGAGTGAACCAGGATGGTGGCTGTTAAAAGCCCAGTTACAAAACACTGCGCCCCATCTCTCTTTTGATAAATATATACGTTTATATATTTATATATTTCCACCGACTCCACCCAATTGGCATTCCCTTATCAAAATGCCCAAAGGTACTAAACAATGGTATTATGTCTTTATTTGCCCCCTTACCGTGTCTTTTATCCACTCACACATCCTTAGCCACTTAATACCCATTTCATCCACCATTCGGATTTCCTGGGAATGATCGAAGTTCGGAAATCGTACCATTCTATAGCGTGTCAATCCCCCTTCCCCCAGCCGCCGTATTCCTTATTCCATATTCAGGTAAGTTGGTGGATTCCGCGTGTATGGTAAGCCGCCTTGTCGGTAGGGTTTTGAAGGACTTCCGTCGACTTTGTGGCCTAGCCCACCTTCCTCTCCGCTGACTTTTCTTTGTGCCCCGGTGTAGTGGATACGAACTTTACCTGTCAAATGTACCAATGGCTGTATTTTTCAGTTGGATATGGCAATTCAATAACCAGGGGTTTCTATGACTGGGCTCCACATTGTACTTCCATAATCTACCGGTATACTAAAGAAAACGGTTCTCTCTTCTATGTTGTTATCGTTGTCTTTTTATTTCTCCTAACTTAATTCTAGGTTAATTATTATTTAAACCCTCCCAGCTAGCCTTGCCATATTCCGAAAAGTTCGTTAATTCACCAGCAACTTACCCTCCGATTCTTCGGTCTGTTCGAGTTCTGTATCTTATCCGATTTTCAGCGCTACCCAACCCTATTATTCAAGCCCCGTTTTCCTTTTCTTACATCCACACACCTGCACCAGCTCATTTTCGCTTATTCAGCTATACTCCGGTACTTTATTCTATATACCTATCATTGATAATCCCGTTTTTTATTACCCTATTTTGGGGTAATTCTCTATTTTATTTTTCGGTTCAACCTGCTACTTTGAAATACCTTAGAGAACTATCTAGGTACCGCAGAGCTCTCCACCTTCACTTATTTGTTTACTGCCAGTCAGAAGACCGATTGCAGCTTAAATTGCTAGCCGTACTAGGGAGCAATTCATTTATACCCTATTTATTGGTCGACCATTGTTTTATTTTGGTGGGAGTAAGAACGGCAAACCGAAGCGCACGTACATACTTACCCAACAACAACCCCTCCTCCTCCTTACACACACACCCATTTAGAGCCTAGATATTATTCTGGAATTTCGAGTGGTTGTGCCTACTGTATTCTTCGGCACCCCTTGCTAAAACACGTCGTAGCCTTACTTTCCCATACCGCGTTTCTTCCAGGGCAATTCTGGAAGATATATATCCGTCCACGTTTGTAGATACCCACACCTACCCATACCTACCCGCACACCCACCCATTCACCCAGAAATACTTATATATATATATAGTCGAGATTATCCCAGGGCACCATGTCGCACTCTCCCCAGGCCTCTCTCCGGCTATCTATTTCTGGCCCCATGTCGCTGTCCGCCTCTGCCAGTCCCAAAACCTACAGTCGGCCCTTACAAGAACTGCCTTTCCCCAAGCACCCCCGTAATCACATCCAACCGCACCACCACCACCAGAAACACCATCCCCTTCAGAATCATCAATACCGTCATTTCCGACATAGTCCCTACCAACACCAACGCTCGGTGTCGTCCTCCCCCCGTTTGCAGACGTCGTCTCGGTCATCACCGCCGTCATCGGTGTCCTCATCTTCTACGCACATTGGTCACCGTTCTTATCCCGCAGACAAAAACGGGATTTCCGGATCCTCCTCCCCTACCAATACTAGTCCTACTCCTCCTCCTACCACCGCCACGGAACCGGGTCGAATGGATCCATTCGGCCTCCCTCCGAACCAGGTTGGTGTCCAGGATTCCGATGTAGATAGGGTCGGCCTACCCCCGGCCGCCCACGGCGGCAGTAACGGCTCTGACTATCGCTCCGCACCCAGCGTCCCCGGCACTTCAACCTCCACTATAACCCCAGCGGCCTCCGTCAACACACTGGCCCACCCCACCGCAGCCCTGGTCTCAGCAGCCCACCAACACCCATACACCACCCACCACCCCAAACAACCGCCGCCTGTGATTGAACGAGCTCGGGCGTCCCGCAGTCCCAACTGGACGTACAAAGAAAAGGAGGTTCTGCTGCGGTGTGTGCATTTTTACATGCCCCAAATCACGAACCAAGACCACCACTGGAAATTGATTGCCCAGGAAGTGTCCCAAGTGTGCCAGCGGAATTGGGAAACCGCCCAGGTTAAACAACAACTGCGGGACCTACGGAAGAAGTATAACCGGAAGTCGGCTTTGGGGTGTAAAACCCAGCCTAGCAGCCAGAGTATTATGGCGGCCGGTTTGACGGGGGAGGAGCACCCATCGGGTCATCCGGGGAGTAGCTGCGACCGGGGGGATAGTGAACCACCCCAAACCCAATCGGCACCGGGGGGTGGTAACCACCCAACCAGTTCGAATTTCGAGTTCACGTTCCTAATCCAGAAGATACTGGAGCGGGAAAATGAATTAGAGGCTAGTAGTAAACTCCCGTCTTCGGTTTCAGCTTCGGCAATGTCGTCAACGTCAGCGTCGTCATCGACACCGTTAGGTCCATTGGAAAGGACCCTGGATTTCCGTAACGGAACTGGTCGTGCTACTCCGCCCGGGGCTAACTATCGAATCAATGAGACTGCAACTGTGTCAACGACTATCACCGCTTCCAATACTCCCCTGCATGGTGGGCCTTCCACTACGGAAAGGACCACGTCCGTGTCCTCAACGTCCCCTCCGGCTCCGGCATCCCAAACCACCGGTCCTCACATAGGTAGGATGGATATGGGTGATGCTGGTAGTGCACACATTGGACCAGTGTCGCAAGCTAATCCTTCGCTTCCCCTCCACCAGATTCCACGGGAGCGCACCGACCGCCCCCCTCTACAGCTGCCTCTGCCCATGGGTGGAGGCCCCGTGCGCACGGACCATCGGAGTCGTCCCCACCATTACAGCAACTCCCATCCCCATACCCATCCCTATCAACGCCACCCATCCCAGGCCGGCTACCCCGCCGCATCCCCCGGACCCTACCGGGCCCCGAACGGTCGATTGGTGGGAGGTAACGATGGTAAGGGACCAGCTCCGCCGGGATTGGACTCCGAAAGGCCGCATAACAACAACAACCACCACCACCGCCACCTGGGCCGCTCGCAGCATCAACCTTATTATTATACGCCCTATCCACCGCCACCCTCCCTTCGTGAGCGACAGTCCAAACCGGACTCGATTTCCCCCCTTGATTTATATCACCGGTCCCCTAGTTCGGCTTGGCCACCGGGTCGGTCGGACGGGTCGCCATCGGAACCACCTCATCACCACTATCGTCAACAACATCAACATCATCAGCAGCAGCATCGGCATCATCCTTATCAGCACCGCCCCCGTCCGTCCCAACCAGTAGGACCCCCCCCTTCATCATCATCCCATCCCGGTGAGAACCAGCGGCCATTTACACCTCCTCCGCAGCGCCACTACCGTTCACGCCACACCAGCTATGCAGGCTCCGTATCGCCTACCCAGAGTACCCAGGTTGCAGCTCCACTACCACCTATCCAAGGCAACGATTCCGCTCGGGTACTGCCCCCTATCTACCCGGCCAATTACTACTGCTACAATGACCCCCATTCGACCCCGTCCAGCCTAACTTCCGCCAGAGCGAATGCGCTTGACGCGTACGAGGAGGGCCCGCCCCCGGTGACCATGCGGCGGGATGTTGGGAAAAAAGAAACGGAAACAGAACCCCAAATGGAAGGCGAATGGGAAAAGGAAGGTGGGCTGAACGGCGAGAACTGCGAAACGCCTCTGTCTTACCCTCCATTTAACCGACCTACGCCGGGATACCAAGTAAAACCCCGCACCCATCCAGTAACCTCCCGCGTCCACTCGGGACTACCTCCCGTTAATTCCTGGTCCACGACCACCCCCCGGACCCGGTCGTTCTCGTTATCTCATCTATCGGACTCCGGTCCCGACCATGGGGACCCGGCCCTTGGTTTGCTTCCAACGGGACAGGTCGCGGTTGCGGCTGGTCCAGATGGTGGTTCCGTTGGGCCCCCGTCCCGGCAAACCACGCTTAACAATACCCTGGGAACGATCGGCCAGTCAGTGACCATCCTTCTCAACCTCCAACGTGAAGCCCGGGATCACCAAAACGAACAGATCGCCTTAGCTACGGCCTTTCGGGACCAGGTCCTACACCTTCTCCAGCGTTTAGATCATTCGTTGGGAGACCCTACTTCCGCTGCCCCGACGGCAGCTATTGCCACTGCCCCAAATACTCCCACAGGTGGTGATGATGATGATGATCCTACGCATCGACATGGTTATAATCCCCCGGTTGGGTGGCAACCGGAGAATATAACCGGGGAATCGGCTAGCCGAGAAGGTGGTATTAAACTGTCTAATATAGCCCCTGGTTCAATCGCCATGGAACCGGAAACTGCCGAGCAGAGGAAGGGAATGGGCGAGGAGGGTATGGTGGATCATGTGGACTCGCCAATGACGGTAGATCAACCGGGAGTATCAAAGTACGAGAACGAGAACCATAACGAAACCGAGAACGAGGAGGAAGACGAAGACGAATAAAAGATTAGCACAGCGGACGAGATGGATGGCACTAATGATGAACCCGGAATGGGAATTGGTGCCAATGACGTCAATGAGAAAACCGAGTGAGAAGTAACTATAGTTGCGAAGCAATGCATATTTTTCTCATTTCGAAATGATAGTCTCGACTTGCATTTTAATATTATTTCGATTGACCAATCCCGTTGTTGTATTTATAATTATGTGCTTCGCTTTATTTTTTATATAGGCTATTAATATTTAAGATTTATCACTCCACCATGCCTTCATTCAGAAAAAAATAACCCCTTCTTTCTGTAATTGACTGCGCTTATTGTATACTAAATCACATTTTGGCGGGCCTGGTTGTTACAACCAAACTATAACCGCAAATTCATGATACATAAACACTCCTTTTCCTTTAAATGCGCTCGGTTGGTTTCAGGGTTTCATGCAATTGAATTGAATTGAAAATTATGATTTAAAATCGAATTAGGAGCAGCAGCTACTCTATATTTCCGTACATTTCGTCGAAAGCACGACTCGGATAATTATCACATTGCCGAACAGAGCGCATGTTCAATTGACTAATGATACCTTTCGAGAAAAAAATAAAAAGGACAGCCACATCCCAACTAAGAGACAAATTCGGGACTAGTTTCAATTTCCTTGATATATCACAAATACCACTGTGTTATGAATTAGGTTATTTATTAGAGGTGTACAATAGCGAAAACGAAAACGAAACTTGATGAAATCATTGTCAATCAGAAGAGCGCTGATTAGAAAAAACCAATATACTATTAAAACCGAAAGTATGTAAATAAAAAATCAAACGATGCATCAAATAATAGAGGGACCAGGTTGCCTCTAGACGAATATAGCCGCCACCCAGGGAAAGCAGTGCATTCAAAATGATCGTTGCAATTGGGATAGGGTAGATACCAAGGAAATAGGTAATTAAAAGAGTAAACTTACTCGAGGTATGCTATTTACTGTGCAATGAAGAAGGTTAAATTGTGTGGTATTAAAGGAAAGAAAAGTGGAAATTGGAGAAGGTCTTCTTCTCCATTACCAATCCGATGGGAACATATAGGAAATAAAAAACAATAAATGGAACTGCGATCTGAATCATAGAAAAAATCAATGCTAGATGGTATTTAGGAAGTGCAGGGTACTTGGTGATGTTTGCACGTAGGAATGGAATGATAGGATGGAAAAACTAAAGAGTACACATAGTACAGATATAATAGTAATTAAATGGCGCGTCGTGACTAGGTAGGATAGAAGAAAATTACCAATAATGGCTTCTGAGGGTAAGTTATATGGGAAGGATGAGCATGGACTATAGTATATAAATATATAAAACAGAAATCAGTTGATGAAGGTAGGAATACAGGTTAATGTACGGATTACAGGACCCGGCTGGTCACGGCTGATATGCAAATGACACGGATGGTGGACGTAATGGGTACAAATGATGGGAGGCAGTGGTAGTATGGCACTTGATGGGAATGGGAAACGACTTAGCGTGAAGGTAGGCTGTTAAAAATAATTAAAAAAAGGCCGGAAAGACTAAAGACCAACGGGCCCAAAGCGGCGAGTAAATAAACCAAAGGGGTGATCCATCGAGGCCTTACAGACTGGACTTGGTGCTGGACCCTCACTCGCGCCCCGTACCCACACTTCACGAATGAACGCCCTCTACGACGAATGGGTTTTCTGGTGCCGCGCCACCTGGTCGGGCCGGGAAAACTTTTTAGCGCAGGTTTCCACGGGACAGCGGAAGGGTCGTTCGCCCGTGTGTACACGCATGTGCTTGGTCAGGTTGGAGCTTTCGGCGAATCGCTTAGCACACCCGTCGTATTTACACTTGAAGGGTTTTTCACCCGTATGTGTGCGAATATGGATGGTCAATGCCGAGGATACCGTAAACGTACGGCCGCACTCCTGGCTCGGGCACTTGTACGGCTTCTCGCCCGTATGGATACGCATGTGTTGGCCCATAATGTGCGATTCGGAAAACCGTTTACCACAGATGATGCATTGATACGGCTTGTCGCCCGTATGGGTCTGGATATGCCGCATGGCCCGCTGGCGTTGGCTAAAGGGCTTCCCCGCCCGATTGCACTCTTCCCACGCACAGTAGTACTGGGACCGCCCTGACCCGATATGGTCATTGGACAAGTGGGCCGTTAGGTCGTCGAAGGTATCAAACTCCTGGCGACAACTGAGCCACCCACACACATGCCGGAGGTTAGGTTGACCCAGGTGGTCCGAGCAGACGTGCTGGATGAGCTGGTCCGTGTCACCTTTCTCCACTTGGCAGCTGGCCCATTTACAGTGGAAGCCCTGATTGCGCCCCGATACATGTAATTTATAAAGGTGGCGAGTTAGTTCATCCATAGACCGGAACACGGCGGCACAGGTCGACCATTTACAGGGGGAGGGATTTTTGGGGTCTTCGCTCGTGGAGGTGGGGGCCACATTGCCGCCCGGGCCAAAGGGGTGGCCGGAACTGCTCATACTGCGACCGGATAGGGGCGGAGAGAACGGAGGGTGGTTGGGTTCCGCGGAGCCCATTTCCGAATCGGAGGCGGCGGTTCGAGCGGTTTTCAGGGGTCGCTCGACTTGGCCATAGCGGGTAAAGAAGTTCGGGGGCGGGGGGAGACTGGAAGGGCCAAAGGCGGATGGCCCGCTGGCTGTCGGAGGGTAGTCCCGCTCTGAGAAGGCGAACTCCGCGCGGAACGGCCCACGATGGGGTAGCGTCGGGGTATATGGTGATGTGGCTAGCTCCATGGACGTGTCGGGGTCGGTTTCCTCAGGGAGAGGGGTGAGGTCCCGAGAGGAAGGTCTGGAGTCAAAGAAAGAGTAGTCTTGGAAAGACGAGGACAGCGGCTCTTCGGCCACCGGGTTAAGTATTAGGTCCAGATCGCTTGGCCGGCCGCTGTGGGAAATGCGACGGAAGGACTGGGGAGGGCTCCGGAAACTCGAGCTGTAGGTTGTGGACTCGGAATCGGACGACGGGTAGTGGGCCGGGTCGTGGTAGGCGTCGGAGGTAGGTGACGACATGATATGCGAAAAGGGGTCCGACGGGAGGTGGGGCCGGGTGGAGTAATCGAAAGGAGGCAAAGCCGGCAGGGCGGACGAATGAGTGGGGAGAGCACCACTAGGGGAGCCAAAAGAGATGGCGTTGGTGAGAGAGGGAAAAGCGGAGCCGTCAGCTAAATAGGACTTGACTTTGGAAGCGGAGCCCTTGGACGGGGGAGGTGTTATGAGGGACTTGCCAGGGAGCGGCGGGTCAGGGGAGCCACAGGACGAACGGTCAAAAAAGTGGGCCATGGTAGTTACCAAGAGGGCAGGATCCCCAGATACTGAGGGGTATTGGGGTAGGTGAAAAAAATATAGGCGGTTCTTCTGGCAGTAGAACGGGGGTAGGCAAGGTAGTGAGGGGGTTGGTAATACAGTACCCGTAAAACCTTAGGTCAGTGAAGGCGTGAATGTTGGACTAAGTCGACCAATATCGGAAATAAAGTACACCGTCGTGGAGGAGAGGTTTGGGGCCCTGGGGTGTATAGTGGCCGAGGGGGATATCAAATAGCCAAACTATCAGGCAGAGATAGAGAACCGAGAAAAATGAAAAAGTTTGTCAGAACCTGGAAGGACCTATGCACATGTAAATACTAGAAATGTATCCGGCGGAACAGCGACTTTGCGATTCGGGAAGGGGGTGTGATAAAAAGCGCGTGCTTTACACAACTTCAGAATAAGGAGGTGTGAGGGCTTCTTCTTAAGACAACGAAGGTACTTCTGAACGAGAAGGCTGGTAGAACCACAGGCAAATGGTCAGAGTAGTAGTAAAATAAAATAGTAGTAGTAATACGAAGGACACAATGCCTAAGAGGGGGAGTCAAACAATAAAAAACCACAAAGCAGACTGGCAAATAATGACAGGCTGGCAAAGCAGAAGCCTTCCACAGGGGCTTAAGTAAGGTGGCGGAAAAGGGTTGTTGGGAACGAAGGTGGGTGACGAACCACAGCTATGAATATAAAAGGAAGGTCGTCTAGAAACCTATGGAGGGAAGTGCCCAGCAAACAAGGCTAAAGGGAAAAAGAGAGCCTGCGGTAGTTGTGAATAGACGGTACAATGTCAGTAGAAGTCCGAACGAATGATGGAGGGCAAAAAAAAGGGGGGGTAGTTAAAATAGGACAAGGGAATTATACGGAAGGTTCAAATAAGGACCAAAAGTAGGGGAGGTAAGTGCCAGGCGTGTGTACTTTTATAGTTATGCCCTAGTTATGGATATGCGTGGAACAATTGCAGTCAGGAGGGAAATGCGGACACCCTCAGACAGTGTTGCCGGAATAAATTGGTTGTAAAAGACGAGTGGGCCAGGGGGAGAAGGAGCTCTAGACGGGGATTAAGAATACCAAAAGTCTATATATATCAAGTAGTCGGTACTAGGCAGTGTGGAAAAGCCCGGATAGAAAAAAACACCACTTTTGTTGGGCGACACAGTGGAGGCGAGAGATAAGGGAAGGGGTGGGGGGGTATATTTTGGTCACCAAACCCGGAGGAAGCGTGTGTCGTGGGGGGGGGAGAAGAGGGGGCTAAACAAT
>JANBQC010000106.1:0-59036 GCA_027576995.1 Dimargaris cristalligena
GTCTAAGCCCCACCTACTGTTAGAAGCCTATCCTTGGGACTCTTGATGGACTAAGAGTGGTTAACCTGGGTGACATATGGGATATTTATTTTTAACTACTAATATTTGCTTTATCTAATGGATTTTTTGTTATACAACCCAGTTGTACCCCTCCTATATTATCAATAATATTAGCCATACTGAACTGGATGGTTTACATAAAAAACCAGTACTTAAGTTATATGTTGAAAAAGCCCGCCTACACTTTATATCACTGTCAAATCCCGACCTGCTCTACTTCTTAAAGTGCTATGGCTGGATAAATTTAATTATAATGGTTTATTACAGATTGAAGTATCAATGAAAAGAAAGTTTATTCGGGATAAATTATGACCCATCCATGTAGAGTTTATAATATTATTCAGCTAGGGGAGATGGCCGGGTAAATGTTTAAATAGTGAATACCCAAGCTCATAATTATGTTTTCTATTTGGGCGAATGAAACCTGTTGCAATTAAATGGCAGCGTTTAGCATTTTCGGGAGCGTATCCGCCAGCATCATTGGACTATTCTAACGTAATTGTTAAAGACCCCCAACCTGAGATAACTGATGGGTGAACCCGAATCCGATTGATCATGGTCCTTGTTTGGAGAATACACCGCAGTACCACTGCTAGAATTAATTGCTTGACTGTTGCCCGTAGATTTGCTCACCTGTACAAATAGATATAGACCAGGACCCAATTTCTTATTAACCCAATTTTCCGGTAGGCAGGCCTACTATTCCTCGTGGGACTATCTGAGCCCAAACATTTGAGAGTGCCAAGTATATCTGGATGAGAATGACCTACCAGTTGCATAATTAGCCGACATTCACTGTTCAGTAATTTTACATTTGGGTCCACCTCGTCAGTGGCGGATGACAATGCTCCCTTAATCCTAGACAAATTAAACGTATCGCTTAGAACCACCCATCGTATGGCTCTTACCCGGGATGGATCACTTGCAACGATATGCTCCAGGAGCTGCCTAACCGCCCGCATGTCGTACCACGAAAGCTAGTAATTTTTATAAGTATAGGTATAAAAGAGATTATCAATTGGTATATTTTGCTACCTACTATATATTACTCGACCCAGTGTATCGAGAATAGCTGAGGCATATGTAACCATTATAGTCTCCTAGTTTTAAACGATGATACAACACTATTAAAATCCTATTTACCGATTGCAGGGCTAGA
Organism: Dimargaris cristalligena; assembly: GCA_027576995.1. NCBI lineage: Eukaryota > Fungi > Kickxellomycota > Dimargaritomycetes > Dimargaritales > Dimargaritaceae > Dimargaris > Dimargaris cristalligena. The sequence goes on from JANBQC010000106.1 coordinate 1,220, forward strand.
GTTAAACCTGCGAGCCATGCTCTAATAAATAACGGTATATTCGCCATGCTGATAGTCTCAAATTGCCTTGGTGATTGGCAATGTAGGCTATTTACTAAAAGACGAAAAATATATGCTAGCAATAGTATTCAAATGTGCCAATCATCTTAATGTTACAGCTTCAGCTTACTCATTTTCTTTCCACTTATGGGGCTATAGTATTATTCGCATGAAGAGGAATATAATTATGTAATATCAAAGCGAACGGCCGGAAAATGTGTAATTCCCGAACTCGGCTCGGCCTGTATTTTTCCACTTACATGCTATTTCCATGTTCTGACATTTAACAAAGCCGCGGGCCAGCTGTTTGAAACGGGACCACGGCCCTGGCGCTTTAAAGGGGATGAGCCCGGTGATTAGAGTCAGGATATGGCCTATAACTACCTTAAACTGATAGTTTACGGGGTTCTCTAACATAGTCCAAACCCAGTCTAAGAATATGTCGCGTAGACCTAAACACTGGCCAATGTCCGAATATGGCAACGACTCTTCTAAAAATTGTATCATGCCAATACATACCATTATCTGTATTATTATTATTGATTCGCCTCTAAAAACCTGAGGAGTTCGGATTCTTTGGGATTCTTAAGTATGTACATCATGCTTACTATGCTAGCATAACAAAGTAGCTACTTACTAGGTGTGGTACCAATGTCGGTCAATATGCGTAGTACTAAAAGTATTTCAACTTTACTTTGTAACATCGCTAGATCTGTGCAGTAACAACGGAATGTGCCCTCAGAAGGGTTTTGAAGGTACCGTACTGTCGCTTCCATGTGACTAGATTTCGAGAATTACAATTATAATGGAATACAAATAAATATAGTTCAGAGGCTAATATGGCATTAGCCGGGAAGAATGAGCATAATATCATACACGGCATAATGGTTCCGAATACACGATGCCACGATGTAATAAAGACCACTTGCCAAATAATGTCGTCTACTACTATTTACTCGGATGTGTAGTATAGTTTTATGCATAAAAATATAGATATACTTTTAATATCTTATCGAGGATTGCATTAGGGTAATTTGTGTAACGACTTAAGCGATTTTATGGACAGTCCATTACACATATTACAACTCAATACCTCTGGTTAACTCAAAATTAATTAGACCTTCCGAGGTCTGCAAATAGCGCCACGTAAGCAATGGAAGGTATAGCCAGACTATTACGAGGTTTTTAAACAATAGACTAGATTATTGGATTAATACATGGCACCCAAGATTTGCTTGACGGGGGGCTATCACAAATGTCAAATTCTAGATTGACTCTCTTGCACGGGCGACAATCGACAACCTCTGAGACTTCGGTTCTTGCTATTTCCAATCTGATAAATTGTTTGATAGAGACTAACACGGTATTTTGAGTGGCATTGCCATTGTTTGGCAACCAGAGATACGACTCCACCATGAAGAAAAATTAGCGAACAACCTTACCTTGGTGGTACATATCCATTGATCGCAAACATCCATTTAGAAAAGCATAAACTTGTGTATCCCATTCACTTTGGTTCCAGTCAGGAGATTTCGAAATATGGTCCCACAGGTGCTCATATACGCCATTTAGAGCATGAACAAGAGGGTACCAGTGAGGAGATGGTTGACTCTGGCGGTGAATGTCAGTTAGTAATTCCTGTATAGTGGCCAGTGTTTTCAAAAGTGGGTTAGAAACGACGGATTTCTTATTATGGTAGAATTTGATGCAAACGTTGGCCTAAGAATCTAATTTCCCGACAATCTCGGTATATAGGAGGGGATACCTTACCAGGAAAAGGCGGCGACCGTCGGAACTAACTACAATTGTGCTTAGGCAGTGATGGTATAGGTTGGCCGACTGACCGCGAGCCTGAAGAAATGTTATCCACTTAATAATCTAGTAGATAAGTAGACCGAATATAAAATTATTTAACAAGTTTCGCCATTACTAGGTTAGACATGCTATAAGATCGAGGACTACCACTGTTCCCTGAGGAACCATCTCAGTAATATTAAACTTATTGACATTTGTTAGAGGCCAATGAAAACTGGCATTACTTACCAGCAACTTCACTGAGGGACGGTACAGAAGAAATTGTTGAGCCATGGGCCATAACCAGCTGGATATTAGCTCCGCATGATTGGATATATCCTGCAAAACAGTTTGAGAAGCTGTCGGAGAATCCCGTAAGTCTTGAATAATGCTGGCCATTAGCCGCATTAAGTTTTGATGTGTGGCGGGCTTAAACTCTAGGTTGGGTTTCAATCCGAATGGTGATGTAGGAGAACGGAACATGCGTATTACTATGCATTATATGTAGAGGCGCTCGATATAGACCACTGCAATTTCACCTGTAAAGTACGGGCCACAATAAGCACTCACCATTGGTTCGACCAAGCTGCCTTTCACATGTCTTCGATTCGATCGTTAGGGGCGGGAGGATATCGTAAACGGAACACCCCAATTGTTGAATAGGCTAATTTACAATCTCAATTCATTTTCTGGATATATCTCAAAAGGTACATATGACTTATAGCGTAAAATTATATTATATCAACCGACATACCAGAAATACGACGATCGAACGAAATCGTATGAGTGTTGGGAACATTGTGGCCGTGGGCTGGTGTATGGTACTTCGGATCGTTTGGTGACCAAGCTCTAACAAAATTATTTGAGTTGGACTAGTATGGTAAAATATAGAATATATTGATGCTAAGCGTTGGCGGGATTAAATATAGTTAAAGTTGTTTGTATAGTAGGGATTGAGTCCATTTGGAATTGACAGTTAATGTACCAGCTTACCGAGGAAATTGAACAATGGTGAATAACCAGTGGTTTATAAGGAGTATGTACAGCATACGAGCCTCGTCCTGCGTGGTTAAATTTGCCGTGTAGGAACCATTCTGCTCTTCATTCACCAAATCTAAGAACAGCGATTCCATCCATACGAGCAAATTATAGCAACACTATGCGGAGGTTTGAATAAAATAGAAGTCTTAAAATTGGATTTCACATTATCATATTAATTAATGATATGATCACAGTCTTGAATTAAGTCAGTAATCAGTAAAAAGCCAACCAACGTGCTTACATGCCAATACATCGTATATGGAATCGGGGTAGGATAGGGGCGAATCACTTGGTGAGTGCATACCACTCAAAAGTGTATATATGAAACGAAGCACTTGAAGGCAGGTTCTTTGGCCGTCTTTCGAATGGTGGTGTTTTTGAGATGTCGGGCATGATGTACCCTTGCCCCGGGGATCCTCACTAAGCCACCGGAAATAAGCGAACCCTGACTGCAACCAGCCCATAGCGACTAATTTTAGGTGCAGTCAAAATATAAAGTTTTTCGGCCAAATGTAACTTAGCGCGCAGTCAAGTCAGGTTCATCCTAATTGAGACAACTAGTATATCCAATATCGACGTAAGTAATCGAATATCTACTTTTTGACACCCTTACATACCCATCTTTTCGACCAGCGGAATTGTGAAAGGCATAGTCTTCTGAGGAAAGCGATGTGTGATATCGAACAACTTGGCTAGGATAGTGAGAGACTGATCGCATTGTAAGTCCCTGTATACCTAGATGCATTATTGTGAATTCAAGCATTCTTGACAAATAACATTAATCGGTTAAATTTTTACCCTATTTGATCCCTATCGCGGAGATGGGGCACTTTCATGATTGTAGGGGATTTCAGCAGGTAAATAGCATTCGTTATACCAATATTACCTACCAGCCAAGAGGGTAGTCCCAGGTGGTCGACTAAGGCTATTAAACATCTGTGTAGGTTCACCAGCGTCTCATGATAGGGAGTATGGGCCCAAAGGCCGTTTACGTAAAGGTAGACATCTACAAGATCGCCTAGCAGAAATACTGCGCAATAATTAAGTGTGGAATTATTCCCAATGGCATGATCATAGAGCGTATAACAAGTTTCAGACATGAGTCTAGTGCATAAATATAGATCCGGGTCAAGGTAGCTATTTCCTTTATTAGCTGCACCATTTCAAGGGGAATATAACACGCATATAACCTACCCATGAGCTGGTTGTCCGACTTTGACAACGGAACCCTCTCTAGGAACTGTCCCCCGCAGAAAGCTTGTAAAACCTTCGCCAGCAGCGTCAAACACCGCCCAACACAGCCTTGATTATTGCAGTCGGGTTCCGCTGGTGATACTGACATCTTTCTCCCGGTCGCCTCGCGGGCCATGGAACTGTGGAGAGTTTCTAGGGCCATTCGAACAGCATACGGACTGCCGTTCCGGTTAACGATCCGGATAAGCCGCTCAACCAACTCTAAAAAGGTAATAAGAGACAACAATAACCCCCAATTAGTGTATGCCGATTAGAACAGCCCATCGAAGTCGTACTGCTCCTCTCTCCTTTAAGAATCAGGCCTGCAAACAGCCTGAGCACCCAAGTATTGCATCTAGGAGGATATGGGTACTAAATATATGTTACCTTCAACACGGTTTGCTAATCTACAAAGACAAAAGTCGGGCATGTTAAATATCAATGGGGCAACTAGTAACCTTAGTTATCAATGCAGTATAGTTGAAAATAATAAGACGGATTAAACTAGGCCCGCCACCAACGGTGCTGTATTATATACCCGGGACAACTTCGCTAAGCATTCAGCATGCATGGTAGGTTTCAACCGAGTATATGCTGTTAATATAACCCAAAAGTATTCTATGCCAAACAGCGCATATATTTGCTATAGTTGGGTGGCGGAGAATCCAACCCACCTCTTTGACTGTATGTGACTGCACTGCATCTTAACTTGCAACGGCCGGTATTACACACCTCACTGATTTTACATGATAGCAACCCACCAGACCAATTATATAGTAGTGTGATCGACTGATATTCGTTTCATTACTGAGACTAGCCACCCCCACAATTGACTAGCAATTCGATTGTCCGAAGAACTTCAAAATGTATAGTCAAAATAGTGCATTTTAATAGCAATAATGTAGAACTCGAAAAGCATAGTTGGTGGTCAGGATGAAGTATAAGAGGGTGGGGGATAGATAATAAAGCGGTGTGGATCAAGCGGAAAGGACGACTGAATCAATAGTGAAAACAGAGAAGGAGAGGTGGTGGAGGAAGGAAAGATGGGCGTCGGAGAAAGTACTCAAATGAGACTGGGTGGGGGGGGGAGTGTGAAAATTACCAGTGGATTATAGAAAAAGAAAAACTGGAATGAGGAAAAATGAAGTTTGGATATATATGGAAGTCTTTATCTCCTCCCAGTACTGGGCTAAATTCGACAAGGAAGACGTACGAGTGATGACGGCCTGAGTAAATAAAAGGCAGGTTATGGGTAAATAAGAGGGGTAAGAAAGAAACATGGCGATAATAAGCAAGACAACTGGGTAATAAATAACGAACTCACACGGAGGGGGTCTAACCTTATTCAGCCGCATTCATTGAGTCGGACACAGTTGTAATGGCCCGCTTGGCGAAGAACTGGACATCGGGGTCGAGGTCCTCGGTCAAGCGGGTGAGCATGGGCATAACCGGGGCCTCCAGTAGGGGCCGAAGGGCGGCATTCCGAGCCATCACGGGGGCCATACTCTCGATGGCCTTGGCCACATTGAACCGAATGTTGGGGATTTCGTCCGTGACCAAACTTTGGAGAGCCGGCATAACGCTCTTCTCAGTCACTTCAGGTGTCAGGGACGGCATGATGGTCGTGAGGGCAAAGATGGTGGTCATACGATACAAATAGTTGGGGTGGTTGGACAGACCCAGAATTTTGGGGATAATGGTGGCCTTCGCCCACTCCACGCCAAAGACGTCGGTCAGGTTCTTTAGGTTGCGGGTGGCTGCTTCACGAATCGAGTACACCCGGTCGCCCAGCCAGGACATGCACAAGTGAGTGAGCTGCTCATCGAAGAACTCCACCCCCAGTTGGGTGGCCAGGAGCGGAATATACTCAATGATGGCCAGCCGCACCCGCCATTGCTTGTCCTCCGCCAGTTCCATAATGGCGGGTAACAGCTGATCGGACAGCAGTTCAATGCCAATAACCGAGTTGACTTTGTCTAGCTTGGAAATAACGTTGAGACGCACCTCGGGGAAATCGTCCTTAAGGAGACGCAGGAAAAGGGGAAGCAGGTACTGGTGAGTGGCTTCTTTCTCGAACAGAGGGGCCAGGCCACTGACGTGGGAAGCAAAGGCCGCCCGTACAGGTTGCGAGGGGTCACTGACCAGTTCCTTGAGCTGAGGGTAAATCTTTTCCAGCACGTCATCGCGCCCCACCAGTTCGCAGAAGCCCGGGATCTGGGAGCAGATGGACGTACGTACTTCGGCTTCGCCGTCCTTGAGGAAAGTGACAAAAATGTTGATAACTTCGTCCTTGGACAGGTGGGGGGCCATGACCTTGGTGAGCTCAACAAACTTTTCGGCCACCATATACCGTACGCGCCACGACTTGTCCATACACAGGGTCCGGAAGGAAGTCAACAAATATTGACCAACCTGTTCGGTGGGAAGGGCGGTCGAGATGGTCACCAGGGGCTCGATGGTCAACAGACGCACGGAGTCTTGGTCGTCCACACTAAGGATGCTGAAGTACTGAATAGCCGCACTGACCAGGAATTCGGGCTGCAGCTCCCGTACAAAATCGCTCAAGCGACTAGCGGCCACACGACGAACCATGGGGGTGACATCTTGGCAAAGCTGACCATAGGCCTGACGCATTTCGTCCTGGATAGCAGGTGACACGCGCTTGTAGGGGACCGCAAATAGGCCGGCTGCGCTAGCACGGTTGGTGAACCAGTCGGCGCTATGAAGGCGTTTAAGCATAGGGACAAAGTCGCTTTCCAGCTGGGCGGGATTCAGCACGGCGCAGATTTTGTTGATGGAAGCGACCGCCTAGTTCGTGAGGGATGTATTGAAAGATAACGCAGGGATTGGGAAATACGCCCAGAACGGGTAAATATTAGTATCACCGGATGCAGGGCGGGTCAGGGCCCCGGGTACTACGGTACTCTATGGATTGGATAATTTTAAATCCGGGGAAACTGGTCGGATTTCGCTTTGAGCGGGAAAATGAACCAAAACTTCTGAGATGAATTAAGCAGACCTACCTTATCGCGAACCATAGTCTCTTCGACCGAGGCCAGATTCTCCAAGGGGTGGAGAAGTACGGTGGCGTGCTCGGGGCCCCCGACGTAATCGACGAAATTACCCAGTTCTTCAGCGATGGCCAGTAGAATTTCATCCTCGTCTTCGGCCGATTCTAAATTTTGAATTGAGCAGGTACCGGTAATGAGAATGGTTAGTGGGTGTATATAATAGCGGGATGGTGGAGTAAGCATCGGTAGCGTTGGTGAAAATAAAGAAGAGGGAATACATCAGCAAGGGTAGATAGCCGGAGAGCTCTCTGGACCCAAATGGCCAAGGGTCTAAGATCGGAACCAATGCCCGTTTCCGAGTAGAAGGACTCCCCAGATGACGCCAGAGATGCATACAGTCTGGAGGTTCAGGCTACCAGTGGTTAAGTTCGCTGAACCTCAACTGACCCATGGGACCCTCTAATAGATAAATGTATCCCAAGTGAAGATAGAAAGGTGGGAGGAGAGCACATACCATCTAAGAACGGAATCAGCTCGCTGCGGGTACGCTCGGGGCCAAGGGCCTGGGCAATGGTCGAAAGCCGCCGGATGGCATTGAGACGAAGGGACAGATCGTCGTGCTTGAGCTCATCGAGCAAGACAGCGATGGGATAAAGGGTGTTCTCGGTCATGTCGGTATCCATCATGTTGAGGGTTGGTAGTAATAAAAGCTAGCCCAAGTAGCGAGCGGGAGGGGTATACAGAAAGAGAATACAAGAGGGCGGATGGGATAGAGTAAAATAAGGGGAGGAGGAAGGAAAGGGGAAAAGAGCGGGAAGTAGGAAAGAAAGGAAGAGAGAAAAGGAGAGAGAAAAGAGGAGAGAGGAGAGGAGAGGAGAGGAAAGGAAAGGAAAGGAGAAGGGGAGAGTAAAGCAAGAGTAATAGTGAGTTGGAAAGAGCGCGGAGCTCTTGTCGTTGTTTAGGAAATGCCCATGGGTAGACCCCACGCACATATAGTAACCGCGAGACGGAACCCAAGCGGAGTTATGGGTGTGGGGTGTAGGCAACTACTGCTCTACCAATACCAACAAAGCCAGCAACCTGCTGTCCCACCTTCCTCTGCCAAATAAACGCCAAATGACCATAATTTATGCGGTTTCCTTAAATCTATTCCAACAGGGCACCCCCCCTCCTATAATAGTAGTCCGTCAAGTCCATTAAATATATGAACAGCTCTATATTGGTCAGGCCTCGTGTTAGCTGTGGGGGTCACATGGCGACGACCATCAAAAAATAGCGGCACCCAGGAGCGGTCGTTAGTCATCAATAGAGGAATAAATATGGCTGCATTCACATTAATCCCTTAGACACTATCAAACCAATTGAACCTTCTTGAATGTGACAGTAGGTCTAGAGAAAATACCTGGAACCTATTTGTGTATAAGGAAATTTGACTCCGGCACCAACTATTTCTACGCGAGCAAGCTTAGCTTAGTGCACCTCAAACCACACCAAGTGTTCACAACCAATACCTCGTCAAAAATAATTGATTATAATGAACCCGTTACGTTCGGATGAAAATACATTCCACTATTCTTAAAATCCATATTCGGTGACAACAAGTTGAAATAGATCAGAGAGAAGCCCAGTCCGGGCGTGTAATAAAAAACTCAACTGCTAGGCCGGATTTGACTATTTTTTTTAAAAAAAAAAATGTATATAATCCATTGGCTTTTCCACGTATTCCATTACAAATTCTTGGATATAATTGTGTTGAATTTCTCAGATATCGAACAGTCGGAAAAAGAGGGCCCCCTACCCTAAATAAGAGACAGTCGCCGGCTAGGCAACTTCAACTACTTTGAAAAAAAAAATGAATGTAATGATTGACAGGCACGCCTACAAAAAAGTAGCTACCGCTTGGGTAATAATAATATAAAGAAGTATGCGACGAAGCCACGGATAGACAGGCGAAGAAGTCGTGTCTGGCGTGAAGGATTAATGAAATGGGGGATAATGATATAAGGGGGGGGGATGAAATAAAACACAGCGATGAATGGGCAAGGTACTATGGAAGGGATCGGGAGAAGCGGAAAATTACAAACGAGAAGGCGGAAGAGTCTCAGCCAGCAATGAGAAAGTGGAAACCCAGTTAGGAGGACTTAGGTCTTCTTGGGGGCACGGCTATTGGACGGAGGGGCGGAACTGGGAACGTTGCGGTAGCTACTGCCGGTTTCGAAGGGGTTGTGGAGAGCGAAATCGGGACCTATTTTGAGCGAGGATAGGCATAATGAAATAAGAGAAAATACCAGGGATTAGGAATAACAACCGTATTAGCATTTAATCGTTAGGATAAGTTCGAACCACAAGCGAATGTATGCACACTAAATATATCCGAACAATGGGACGAGGGACCGGGTTAGTGCTTACCTCCGTGTCTTTGAAAGACGCCGATATCCGAGGTGCGGCGCATAGTGTCTGAATAACGGCCAAAGGACCGACCGGTCGGTTCGGGCTGGAACATGCTGGGATGGGCCGGGAAGAAGGGCGAGTCGGACTGGGACGACGACATGGAGCGGCGGGCCCGCACCGGGCGGTCGGGGAACAAAAGGCGGACCACATTCGGCGTTACATCGTCATCCTGGAGATGAGCAATAGGCAGGCCGAGTTTTTGGCGGAGTTGGATGACCTCGTGCTTGTAGACCTGGGACTGGTTGTAGGTGGAAATGAGTTCCTTTTCAAGGTCGGTGACCTTGATACGCAGGGAGTTGACGTCGGACTTCAACATCTCCACCAGGCTATTGGTTGGCAACATGGAGTCGCCTCCCAGGAAGGAGTGGCTGGGGCGGCGCTTATGGGGCGAGGGCGAGGAAAGGGGGATGCCGAGGGAGCTGGCGGGGCTGCTGGCAATCGAGACTCCGGCGCTCGAGGGGGACTGGGTGCGAGTCAAATCGAGCTGTCGTTGGAGCTGGTTGACAAGACGCTCCTGCTCCTGCTCTAGGGCGTTTTCCAAGTCGATTTTCTCCTTCTGGAGCTGGGTCAGTTTCTTCTGAAGAGTGTTGGTGAGATATTCCTCCTCACGCTCCACTTCAATCATCAGGTCGTTCTTTTCCTTTTTCATATCCGAGATACGCTTGAGGAGGGTATTGGAGATGAATTCTTCCTCGGTTTCGGCGGTTACTTGCTAATGAAGGAGACGAGGGGGGGGGGGATGAATGCCCCGAGGGGAGATCAAAGAGTATATTATACACCACCGGCGATTATTACGAATAACCAAAGATGCTCGTGATATTGGGGGTATACTAAGTCGAAGTCTATTAAACTATCAGGGTCGTAAATTTCCAAACTTTCCAAATAACTTACCAGCTCAACCGCTTGTTTGCGCAGTTTTTGGATATCGTGGCGCAGGATTTTGACCTGGCCGCGTTCGTAGTCCACTTCCTGCTGGAGCTTCGCCACACTCTGGGTTTTGCTCTGGGCAATGTCGATGGCCAGACTAAGGGCCTTGCGCAGCTCATCGACATTGACGGCAGGACTACATGGGGGAGGGTCACAGGGCAGGGTACATTGAAGGCGAAAAACGCAGGTTATTACCCCGCGAATATGACGTATGGGGTGGTAAGTAGGGTACGGATGCCGGGGACGGCTCCACCCCCATTCGAGGGTGGATGATTAATGATGAAGTGGGCGTACTTACTCCAGGGGATCAGGCAGGCTTTCGAGGGACAGGGTGGGCTGGGTGATTTTGATGGGTTTGGTGGTCGAGGAGGCCATTTTTTGATCACTCTAGGGTGACACGATAGCAAATGTTGGTGAAATGCAGCGGATTAGATGGTTAACATAGAAGCAGGAGGCAGTTAGTGAACTGAACAGGAGTGTATAAGGCCAGAGAGTTGGTTGGGTGAGTCGAGATGTAGCCTGCGAATGGGAGGAGGGCCTAGGTGGGTCTATCCAACCCGTCGGCCGCTGCCAAAACAAAGCAAAGTCGAGAAGGGGGGGTATCTACGAACACTACCCTTGGCAACGGGCTTTCAAGAAATGAGGAAGAGGCACAGTGCCTTGGGAGCGAGTAGCTGAAACATGGTGGAAGGCGAACACTTACTAGCGGGCTATCGCTGGACATTGGTGGGGCTAATTCAGAAGGTGACGAAGCACGTTCGGGAATCGGGAGGGTTCGGGTCGGGCCGGGCCGAGGAGGCGGGTGTTCGGGAAAACAGTGACGGATAAAGGGTACGGGTAGAGAAGTCGACGAGTTGAGTAAAGAAGGGAAGGAGGGGATCCCGAAAGGTTATAAACGGGGTCTAAGAGTAGGGGAGGCGGAGTTAGTGGGCTCGTCAACGAAGCTAAAAGCGGGGTTTGCAAACGAAGGAGGAGGAGGGACGAAAACGAGGAAATGGGCCAGGGAAAAAGGGAAACAGGGTGTACACCTAAAAAACGGGACCCACCTCAATGGGCGGCGGAGGAAGGAAGACCACTAAGTCCCAGAAACGATGACGCCCCTCTCTCCGCTGCGCCAGCCGTGATCCCTCCTCCCTCCTTCCCACTGTTGCAGTAGTATATTTGTGGATGGGGCATATACGCTATATGCTATATGCTACCTGCTATATACTGTATATGCGCCGTTGCCACAATAAGCAGGGGAATAGGAATCCCACCAGTCTACACTTTCCAAGGCTTGATTCTTTTCCGTTAGTGGCTTTTACAAGAACACTGATAACCGCAAGAGATAAAATATCCGTTGATACTCTTTTCCCTTTGTGTATTCCACCTAATGAGCTGCCCTTCCACTTCGGAAGTCCCCCACTCTCTTTAGAATAAGCGCCATTCACTTTGGTTTGTCTTTTGAAGGTCAGACATTCTATTGGCCCCTCCTCCTCCTATTTCTATTACACACAACCTTTTTTCCTACTCCCCGCCTTTTCTATTCCTTTCTTATACCTCACCTCTCGCCGGTGGCATTCACATGTATCGAAGCCACAGTCACAACCAAAACAATTCGGCCCACGACCGCTCTCCCACCGAGTACCGGTCCGGCCGCGGCCGGGGTCGAAGCGGTTCAATGCACAACAGCCCCTCGCGGCCTGCCCCCGCCGGCCCCATGGCCCCTTCCACCAACGACAACTACCGCCATCCCCGCCAGCCACTACCCACCAACCCTGCCAACTCGTCCATGGCTGGTCGGGATCGGTCGCCCCGTCGCGGCCACGGCCTCCACCCCTCACGCTCCCCCAACCGGAGTGAGCATCCCCCACACCGGCAGTCCCTCGGTAATGGCCCAGGTGCTGGCCCTCCCGGTCCTTATGCCCGCCGTCCTCAACTCCCCGGCGGCCCCTTACCCCCTTCGCAGGGCCACCGCCCGACAGGCCTCGCTAACCCGATGCTTAGTCGCCACCCCGGTGGCCCTCACCGCCCCACTCCGTTAGGCCGTGTGGAATATACCGGCCTGGCTAGTCAAAACCCCGGCCCGTTTTCCCCACCTATCCGCTCACCCCCTATCGAATCGTCAAAGGCCCATCTCAATGTAAGTCCCCCTATCGTGTACCTGCCACCTTGGAAGTGTTAACATATGTCCTAGATCTGCCGCAATAATACGATACCCTTGAGTTCCCAAATCTAATTACCATACCCAACCTCGACTACCATATCATCCTCCCTCATCAGATCTTACGGAAACACAATGAAGAGACGGCTTTACGCCAGGAAGCCAGTCAGCTTCTGAACCAAGCCCAGGCCACCACTCCCGGGACCTATGTGTCTGTACTGTCGCGTAACAACAACCAAATCATCCCAGTTCTACCTCGGCTAACTAAAGGGGAATTGGGTCATTAAGTGTCTGGACCGCTTGAAGTCTCCCCCTAATCCCCCTGCCTATAAATCTAATAAACCCTCTATTATCAATACCCGACATTGTAACGCTACCATTCTAGCCCCCAATTCGACCTACTGGGTCATGAATATAACCATTAGGGGCCTGTATTCGCCACCAGTCCTTCGGATTTTCGATATTGGATCACCAGTGTATAATCAAACAAGGGTGCGGGGCTAGGGCCTGTCCAGAGATCATCTCGATAGCCCCTTTAAAAAGTGGTACTCCCATCCCCTCTGGTCAACCCACAGCCCTCGTTTTGAGAACAAAAATGATAAACGGCGGGATGGCTAGGCCCCCATAGTGATGGAATACAGACAGCCCCAATGGCCATATCGGAAGACTAGAGACTGGCTAGAATTAGCCCCCTCAACATTTAAGTGTCACCGTTTGGGATTACACCACTTTTAATAGAACCGTCAATTGAAGCACATTGGCCCCCGCCTTTGGACCTAGCGACAATATGATACACGCCAAGGTGTAACCGATAGTTTTGGCACACCACCTTGTCGAAAATTTTAATAACACGCCCCAGAAGAAGAGGTCCGATTAATATTTACAGACAGTGGACTGTCGACCACTAGATATCGGTGACAAATTTAGTCCACGCCGCTGCACATACGAGTCACACTGCATTTTTCTTTGAAAAAAAAACTGAATTGTAATACTATCTTTTTGAGCGCAGCCCCAAACTGAAAACAAAGCCGCCAAGTTTATCTCTGCGATGACATCCCAATGGAAATGCGGTAGTCGCAAGGAGTGCCGTCGTACACTAATCCATAGTTAGGCTTCACGGTGTACGAACACCAATGTGAACACAACAAAACATTCCTCATCAAATGATTCAACCGACTCATTTGTCCAAAGTAGGGGGAACGTCGGTCAACGAGTGAGCTCCCCCGGCCCCGCTGTCCAAATTATTAAAGCAGATTTTGAAAATAAGCGAGTATATAAATACGAACACTATCACCGCCCCCCTATAGCGCAATATGTATGTTTTTGTCCAAACACTGCTCGTCCGTGTTTTCGTTATCCTAGTATCCGATAATACTATATTTTTGCCCATAAGCTAACCAATACGACCAGTGTGCCCTTTTAATAATAGTTATCACCACTAAACCTTTTACCGAAATGAGAGTATCACACGGCCTACTCGCCTACATTGTCTTTGGGAGTGCAATTGTCGTACCTCTTTGGGCATTGGCTATGAGCTTCCCCAATGAGGCTGACAATGCTCCCAAAATCAATGACCCTAAGCCTGAAGTATTCGCCAAAGTCCCGAGCCCACAACAGAATACTGATAATCCCCCTCAAGATGACATCTCCCCCCTTTTCCCAGATGATGACGATGACGATGTCTTCCCTTACACTACTGATATTAGTAGTCAAAGTGGTAGACTCGTAACGGGCTCGCTGGGGAAATCCAGTAATCGCGATAGATACTCGGAGAGCGAACAGTGTCGGGATCTGACCAACCCAACCGTGAAAGAATATTCACGGCATGGTATGTCCTACTTGAGAAGTACATTCCGCACTATTATCCACCCCAGTGCCTACCTAAGGCACGATACTCCCGTAATTGACGTCAAACATGTAATCCGAGCGACCCGGAGATTGAAAATGGCCTTCCAGCTTTACAATTGTAAGAAACCAGACGGCATACTGCTTAGAAAAGCATCATCATTGCCCAGGCCAGATGAGAAATATGAATATTTGGCTTTAGTCACTGAACATGAACATGTCCAAGTATACACCAGTAACGAATGGCTACAGCGAAATCAAGGTGGAGGTAACGAAGTGTATTATATTAAACTAAAGCGGGGTAGTTTGAATGACATGACTGCCTTTTATTTGTTGGATATCTGTTTTTATTTAACCCTCTGACTAGCTGACGATGTCCAATAAACCACTGCAGGTCGATATTTTAGTAGGCACCCGTCTTTTATATGCACGGGCCATTACACCAATTATTTGGATCACAAACTACACCATGTTTTATTTGTCTTCTCCCCGACGACAACTCTTAAGAACTGTACATGGTTCTGTATATGATTCGTAACTGACGGATGAGCCCAGCAGGGAATATGCTAGAATTTGGTCAGACTTGTGTTATTTCATGTTAAGCATCCACCCCATAGCTACTGTGAACGAAGGTGTGGTTCTTGTCGGTTGGGTTTGAGCACGCATTGTCAAGCAATTCTAATCGTATTGCAATCCAACAGCTATGCTATGACAGGACCAAGGTCACTGAGGGCTAAGCTATCAAGCTTTGAAGCGTTCCAGAATAATGAATGACTTTGGATATTGGAAAACAATGTATGAAGAAAGGCAAGTATCCACCTCATTAAGAGGATTTTTACCACCAGGAACAATACCCGTAAATCGTGCCAAAATACCAGCTAATAATAATTGCCGGTTGTTTATGTATAATATAGTCTCGACGATTATTTGCCCGAGAAGCTGAAGAGTACATAGCCCTTTATATGTTATAGTACACCCCTACAGATCCCATCGTCCAATTTAAGCTATGATTCCAACGACTACAATATACAAATCACTGACAGATGGATAAAGCTGGGCATTTTGAGTGGTAGGACGTAGCCATTGATTTCAATTTTTTTAAAAAAAACCTCCAATACACTGCTTTTGTAGCCACCCCCCCTTCCCCATTATATTACCGTAGCCTTTTTTTTTGTTGGGCGAGGTGGGGTTACCGTAAATTGGTAGATCTTTAAATTTCAACTCCGCCAACAGCTAAATAATGATGTACCATAGAGTGTTGAGTCGGATAGAAGAACTTTAGCCAAGGTTCTCCGGCAAAAATATTAGCCCTTTTTTGATGGTGCCTCCCATATTGGTGGGGGTATTCTACCACACTCACGTTTCACCTTTCAGCCAACATTTCTAATTTTTTTACAACCCAGGTTATAAAATGTTTTCCCCGTATTTAGTTTTTTAAAAATGCGCAAGTTGGCTTCGTGGGTCAAATATAAATATATATATATTTGACCCACAAGCTTCTATTAAGTTGTTTTGCTGACCTTTAATTCTCCACATTGGGCTAAACGCCACGCCACGATACCATGGTGTATGGTATTCTTCCCACCCGGCCACCCTTTACACTGTAGGGGAGAAAAACTCAGCATGATTGCTACTATATACAAGCGATGCTAAGTGCTACACAGCGTCACAAATCAGGCCCCACACTTATTTAGTTGATGGGTAAGTTGAGTAAGATTACCAGTTTCGTTCACACTAACACACTTGAATTAGCCACTCGGTTCCTCCGCTAGTGTTGAATGTCATCAAACTTGCCCAGCACTTTAAACGGGAGTGTGATGGTGGGGGGTGCTGTTATATTTTTTCTTTCGGTCCTCTGCTCTCACTGACTGAACAACAGTGTCCGGTACCATCACCAGTCTATAGTCAGACTTTAATTGGAAATTCGACTGGAGAAATGGCATCGCTGACATCCCCCTCAGTCTGATTTGGCAGCTGTAAACTCACTGGTCGCTACGTTAAAGTGCCCAAGTACCACTAGAAACGTTTCTCCTCTTTGAGAGGATCGACACCATCGCATCTTGCCCTAATTACCAGCCATGTGTGTAACTAATATCTCATTTTCTGAATCAGGGAGTGGCAGTACTGTGGTGGGTATAGGTGTGTATGTTTCAAAGTGTGGGAACCGGACGAAGGGATTAAAAGAGGGGGGGGTGGAGGGAACGCCTACCCCGCCAAAAAAAATATCATATAAAAAAATGCCAAATCATAGGTCAGTCGGACCCCTGAAATGCGGAGTATCTAGAGGCAACGCCTGAACTGATCGGGTAATTTGTAGTCCCAGTCGCACAACTTTAATGCACTGGACCATTTGTTAGAGCTTCCCGGTTGCCTGTATTATAATTCAGGCCAGAAGCGGCAGTATGCCTCGACTACCAGGTTTAAAGGAATCAAATAGTGATTTTGGCGTAATCGGCTGGGTCGGCATTTTAGAGTTAGCGGTGGTTAGTTAATCCCAACGGCCCCAACGCTGATATAACCTAACCCCAGATGCGTCAGAGTTCAGTGTTTCACCGGTATTGTGCGAATTGGCCCAGACCGCATGGTGATTACCAAAACAAATCCACAGAAAGGGTAGTCTGGCTTACGGATTGACTTTACGATGGGGAGGATTGGGACGATAGTGCACCTAAATTCGCTACAAACAATCCGTCTAAGTGACTTATTTCTCCCCCCCCCACCAGTCCATTCAGCTTTCGCTAGTTTAGATAATACAAAGTTGGTGGTGGGGCTTTTATTTCATCTGGTACAGTTACCCTAACCATTATCCATGATTGTTCTATATACATATTCATGTAGTTTATGGATAAAACAATAAAGCGGACGCATCTCCCCCCGGCACTAGCTAATCTAGCTGATTATCCTTCCGACATTCTCGGATACACCTTAGTAGCTTTTACTAGATGACACTTTCGTCATGTTAGTAAGCTATAATTCAATCCCCGGTTGCAATTGGTAACAATACCCCTAAAAATACCATACCTACTGTCCATTAACCCAAAGGATTTGCCAATATCAGATGACACAGTGGGTTGGCACTGGTGCCCGCCGATTCTATTATGAACACACTCGGAAGGGGTCACCTGTAATACACCCTCCTAATCGATTGAAGAGGGAGCAGAAAAAAACCAAAGTGCTGACCAAACCGACCCATCCCACTCTAGCTATCGAGCGAGGGAGGGAGAAGGGGCTCCTTATCTTGGTATACTATTGGTGAGTTGGCTGGACTACGGATTAGATATAGATTAGCCAATGGCCTATTAATGGTTGGCTAAAGTCCGATTTCGGTTTGTAACACTCACATTAGAATCATTGCCCAAAGTTAAAGAGGGGGCAGCCGCATCACTCAATGAGCCCATGGGAATAAAACACCTGTATTACGGGGAATAGTCTTACACTCTGTAGCATTCTGCCAATGAATTACTATGCCAGATAATGTCCCGTTCCCTTATTTTCTAGGCCACAATTTTGCAGGGAATATGGCCGTGTCAAAAAACCTGTTCGCATGGTCAGTCTGGTGAGTGAATATAAAATGGCATTATAATTAATACTCCCTCATTTCCCATAAATATGCGTAAACACTAGTCGAATTTCTCCCGACAAAAATGTGGACTTGATTGGTGGCTAATAGCTTGGGCGGTTATATTGACTAACAATCCTTCCCGATGTTCGGCATAAGTGTTTTTATGAGACGAAGGGAAACTCACGCCTGTTGCGATCGAATTGTACTTTTATGTATAGTTGTTTTGACTAGAATACCATTACCCATTTGCCGATCCTTTAGACTCTCTTCTAACCCCGACTACCTCTTCTCATACACTACGAATATTCGCGAATTCGGTGGTCTATTAGTTCACCAGGATCCGACAGCACCTTCTCTAGACGGTTTCACCTGGCGTACTTTGCAACTCCGACGGGAACGAATGCAGAACAAGGATATCTCTTTAAATCTTCTCCCACGATCCCCTGCTTGTTAAGACAATTCCTCTTCTGAGTTGAACCCTGCTGGTTAGGTCAAAGGTGAAGGTGCGTGTTTAGAAAAATAACTCACGGTGGATACATAAAAAACAATACCTTTATATAAATCTTATTCCTATAAGGCAAGTACCGGTACACTAAAACTGTCGAATCTGGGACATGTACCCCTGGTAGGCGACCTACTCAGAGAATGCATCAACTGGAAACCCCTAGAGTTGTTACCTGCAGTTGGTGGGAAATATGTCACTACTACGGGGCTCTAGGGCGGTTCCTCTAAATAGGGAGATATGAGAAGTCGTGCTTACCGAAAAGTATAGACCAGGTCCCTCGAACAGGACAAGTATCGTGTGTACTTGACCTCTTTCGGCACCCGTACAATAATTAAATCATTGGTTGGAAAAAAACTCTGCTTAAATAATATAGTTGCATCTGGCCGGGTAAGATGTTTGCCACTAGGATATTACCATCAACCGAAATTGGCGTGGGGACGGGGTTTAGAACCTCATCCATAATGTGGCAATCCGAAATGCTTAACTCCGCGGTGGGTAGACCAGAGATCCGGGGGATGCCAGCTACTTTATTTAAAGAACAGCCGGGGTTTCTCGAATTGCCAATCTTGTGATTTCTGGTGCCTCATTTATGGATCCCAACCTCTTCCCAAGTAATAATGCCTTTGGTTATAATTATAATTATAATATATGGCGCCTACTTTAGTATTCTTTTTCTCGTATGATTATGGTGGCAATACTGGCCAGCGGTCGATCCTTCAGCAGACGATGATGTTGAGCCCATGTTCAATGTGTTTAGCCGCTTATCATCCTGACCACACTTAGAAATCTGACCAGGGCAATCCTGGCGAAGAACCGCACCACCGTTTTAAGGAGAGGGTGGGGTGGGTTCGGACTTTGGGAGTAATTCGCCCAAATTTGATACAATAGGCGTTTTTACATCCGTGAAGATTTGGCATGTTGAGGTTTCTAGGCAATGTGAAGGGAGGGGGGAGGAGAAGTGTATAAATGGGAGGGGGGGTGATACCCCACACTGCCCCGTTGCTGTATCCTTGTCTTCTTTTTTTTTCACTCTTATTTTGCGAGGTGTTTCACATTGGCCCTCAGTGACTTCCCAGGTTCACTAAGTTGGAGTTTATCTAGAGAAACGGTTCGTGATGAACTTTCCTTTTAGTCGCCATAGATTTCCTGTCCTTCTCAATATAGCTAGATCGACATACCGCAAAAGTCCTTTATAAAGTAGCGCAAGTCCCTCCTCCTTCTAGCTCACAACCCGGCTTTTTCTTCTTATGCCTTACCTATGCACCGAGCTTCTTAATCAGCTTCGACTACTTTCCGAATTATATTGCATCAGTTCCTCTTGCTTCTCCCATTACTGGTACTCTCAGCTACTGCATTGTATCTCCCCACGCACCATCACTTTCAAATTGTCTCACCTGTTAGCCAAGCATACTTATACTGCTTAAGTGATTATAATATTAATTTAACACCTTTCTGTTTCCTTGCCCGTAATACTTCGTTTCCCAGCTATTCTGGGTATTAATTGGGGCTACTACCTCCCACCCAGCTACCCATTCGACTGCCGCACTAGGCCCCACCCCCTTTGCTCTGGTACTGTGCCTAGCCGCCCTGTGCTTACTTGGGTACACAGTTGTTGCACCCAACCACTAAAATCTAGTCATATTCCGTGTATAGCCTACTGTCGGACCCTGCTTGAGTATTTGCAGCATTCCAACTTTAATATTTTCTTCCGCCCCGCCATACCGGTTTCTCCCCCCTCGGACACTCTAACCGAACCCCACTTGGCCCATACCGAGATCTAAAGTAACCAATTCACCATGACCAATTATACGGGGCTTATCGACCAACAGGACTCCGAGTTCTGGGTTCCCAGCGCCGAAGGCAACGAAATCATCGCCATCGTCATTGGTTCCCTCACCGCCCTGGCCCTTTTGTTTGTCTTGGTCACCACCGTCCTCTTCTACCGGGCCAGTCGTCACTCGGAATTCATGCGGCAACGGTCGCATGGTTTGACCATTTTGATTTCCGTTTCGGTTTTTTTCTACATTCTGGTCGCGGGCTCGTCCAATACCCGCCAGAATATCGGGTACCCCTGCTTTGTCCAGCTCTGGGGAGTCTACATTTGCTGTATCACCCATGCCTTTAGTTTCACCACCAAGGTGTTGCGTTTCCTATTCATGGTGCAGTTCAACAAGGATAAGCTCGGTATTAAGCCGCAGAACATTGCCCCGTCGTCCAAGGAAGCCGGTGGGCCTTTTGCGGTGATGGATGTGAAGTCCAACGCTTCGGCCCCGCTTAACCGTCCCTCCACCCAGAAGCAGAGTTCGTTGGTTGCCAACGTGGCCAACCGCAACGGTTTTTTCAACCGCTGGCTTAGTAAGAACAAGTGGTTCTTCCTGTCCGAAGGGCGCGTCACCAAACTGGTGTTCGCCCTCGTCGGTCTCGTCATGATTTACGTCCTGATCATCCAGATTGTGGACAAGAGCTTCACCATCATCCCTACCGCGACCCTGTGCTATTTCGGCTGGCAGTACGCGGTGATGTTGACCATTCTGCTCGGCAACTCCCTCATCCTCCTCCCGTACTGTCTGACCAAACTGTGGCACGCGAAGGACGGCTACGGTATCCGTCAAGAACTGATTGCTTGCTGTATTCTACTGGCCATTGGATCGGCCATTACTATTATCTGGGGTATGGCGCCCGGTCCCCAGTCGAACGTGTTCAGTACCATGTCCTGGATTTCCATCTCCTTCCTCGTACTGCATGCCATTACCGTGGCCTACCCCGTTTACCAAATCCACTACTCCAACGAACACCAGTACACCATTGCGAACAGCGCCGACCCCGAGGTCCAGATGCTGTCCACCCACAGCCATACCAACCAATGGCGCGCTTTCCTGAATATGCTGAGCGACCCAGTGGGTTTGGCCCAGCTTAAGATTTGGTCGGCCCAGTTCTTCTGTACCGAATTGATCATTTTTATTGAAGAGTACCAGGATCTCAAGAAGTTTCTGGCCAGCACCTACCCCCCGCCTCCCCGGCCCGGCGCCGAGAACAAGGGGTTCCGGAACACCATGCTGACCGTGGCGTCTCCGACCACCACAGGCCCTTCGTTCCTGAAACGCCAATCCAGTTCCGTCTCGCTGGTATTAGCCACCAACGAATCCGAATACTCCGTTCCCCTGACCCCCGTTTCCCCTCGTAAAGTCCCACTGGGCCAACACCCCTTGTCCAGCCCCACCTGCGAAGACTCCCTCATCGCTGGTTCGACCCATGAACTGAAACCCATTAGCGAAAAGTACACTTTTATTGACATTGACCACCCTTCTGAAATTGTCCCCAGTATCCGAGACACCTGGAACATCACCCCCAGTGAACCGTCCACTTCCCAGTTCTCCGCTTCCCGTACGTCACTCTCCACCAACGTGCCTAGTAATAACCTTGATGTGGTGTCCCATCCTTCCCTCCAACTCGCTTATTTTATGTTCTACCAGCGGTTCATTGAAGAATCGTCCGATTTGAAGGTAAACGTCTCCCACGAACTCACTAACCTCGTGGAGGCCCGGGCCCTCATGGGTGACTTCTCGGCGGATATTTTCGACGATGTGCGCCAGGATGTGCTGAAGGCGCTCTTCCGGACTGTGTACGTGAAGTGTATGAAATAATCACCCCCTTACACTCGGCGCTCCTCCTCTCCCCCCCCTCCGACTCCCCATAGGTGAGGGCACCTTGTGTGTGACGTCTGACCCAAATGGTGCTGGCGTCCACCACGGTGCATGGAGGCCAACTATTATGTGGATATATCTTTCCACCCGGGAATGGTAGATCTCGCCGCCCCACTACTGGCGGTGAATTCCCTTAGCGCCACGCTGCTTCAGTTTTCCAAGCCCCGCTCGGTCAGCTTGGCCCCCTCCCACCACTTGTTTCCCCGTCCATACTTTATGTCCCATTTTTGGCTTACAGATTATATCCAATACGCGCCATTTTGGGTTCGGCCGGTATCTGCATTTATTTTTTATTTACCCACTTTCACCACTGGCGCCCTTTTTCTTAACGGGCTCAAGTACGGTTGTTATTCTGTAATGATATCTATCGAGTAGTTCACACATTCCTGGTTGATTTTTTTTCTTACCTACGTTTGCATTTGGCGATTAAATAACTTGTTAGTTATACGTTTTGGTATTACATATATATGTTTGTTTCGCGACCCTTTCTCCCCACATCTTAGTATAGTTAATACACATGTTTATTATTGTCTAAAATAAAAATTAATTCCTTATTTATTTATAATTGAATATCGCAAGTTTGGTTACGTAAATATTATTTCAAGAAATGGTGCGAATGTCCGCCCGCTTCTTTACTTGGTAAACAGAAAGCCCGAATCTCGTTGGACATCAGAAATGGACGAATAATCCAATGGGGCAGGGTGGGGGGAGTTGTAGGATTAACCCTTCATTATTTACCTAAATGGATAAATGAAACTTAGACGTACCGTCGCAGGATCTGTGGGAGTGATGGGGGAATTTGGCCAGGGTGAGAGAGGGTAGCTGTTAAATTATTCACTCTCCAATGACCCACTCCCCATGTCAACGTCACCCAAGCTTCATAATGTTTGCTCCCATCAATCACTATAGAATGGCAATATAAGCTATCCATGTGAGCTGAAGATGAGAGGGTGGGGGTGATTACGGTTCACAGCCATGGACCAATGCTTAAACATGGTAAATTATCCCTCAGAGGCACGCTGATGTGCCACACACTTAAATACAGTTCAAGGAGCCGTGGGCGCGATAAGTAAGCACTATAGGTGTGGGTAAATTTTATCACAAACCACTTATTCCTTAAATAAAGTGGGGCCTGATTGACAGTCCACTATATTGTTTTTCATCCTGACTGGCAAAAGGATTTACCTGGCGATTTATAAACGGCTAAGGTGAAGTCAATTTGGCGAGTAGCCAATATCACCGGGAACTCTAGAATGCAGCAGGTGGGGTGGTGACTTTTAGCAAATACTATAGCAAAGCCAACCGGGAAGCAGCAAATCCATTCCCCTCTTGGGGTTATGTGTCCAAGGCAAAAAGTAGGGGACTGCCTATGCGGGAATAAGAAGGGCAGATGATTATTACTTTTTTTACGAATGTTGGGCCTTAATTTGGAAAAACTGGACTTGCCTTTACAGTTAATCCCAACGAAGTGGTGAATAGCCCGGTATTTACCGCCTCGAAAGGAAGCTAAAAGCCAACCCCTCTTCCATGCAAGCGCAATGGAAAGCGTGACGCTACCTGGCATAAACGCAGCCCCTCCCCCCGTGTGCTGGGTAGTAAGGGTGAAGGGGAAGGGGTTGCCTAACTGATCCACTAAATGTTACGGTATTGACCACTTATCAGTTCCAAACTCACTCTTTTATTATTTATTTTTATGTTGCAGCATAATTAGGATAATATAGGTTCGAAGTCCAGCGTAATAGGGAAAATAATCCGGTAATAAACGGGGTGCGGAGATGTCCACGCCTCACCCACTACCGACTACCTTCGGATGCTACTTGTACCATTTGCCATCCATGACGTACTCGGGAGTGTATCCCCGCTGCATTGCTCGACCACTACAGAAACCGGTCGGCCGCCTAAGCGGTGGGGAGAGTATTCTGTGAACTGCGACTGAATCCCGGCCAGAAAGGGGGGTTTAGTTGATACATTGACTGGGTAAAGCAAGCCCCGCCCGGAAACCGGTTGAATCTGGGGAAATCACCACAGCGGGTGGGGGGCTTGTACATGGGCAATAGTCCACCATATACATTGGCAGTGGAGTGAGGAGACGATGAATGGTGGGTAATGTCTAGGTGTACCAGCTCCTCTTCAGAGAAAGCGGGGCCAGGTTGTGCACAGACACCAGTCGGATTCAAAAAGTGGATAGTGACCCGGCGGTATCAAGGAATCCAGCCACATAAATTGCTGGGGCCTTTTCGTGAACCCTAACAGCCGACACCGCGCCGCTCTCATGCCATTCGGGTAACCGATAGTACCGACTGCCTGGTCATCAGCCTACCTATACTATGCAGTCCATCGGTTTTAACTTAACTTACACCACCCTAACGCTAGGTCTATTTCATCCACTAGAGGCGATGGCCTTTGGTCCCATTGTGCGATACATTGATTTTGCCCATAGTGGTACTTACCTCAATATATGGGAGCAATAGATGCCCGTGCTTCGACACGGCTGGTAGAGACAGTGTTTCTGCATGGGGGTGCCGAGTCATGCACCGTATGGCCCAGTGTTCCTTATGCAAGGCGCATTACCAGGTAACTAGGCCAGCCGTGCGTACCTGTGTGCTCGTGTGTGGATATATGTAAAGATTACTTTCCTACCGACACAGGGGCTTCTGCTGTATCAGTTAATATATTCGACTAGGAATAGAGCGCGCCGGTCGCGTTTTCCATTACCCTCCTTCTCTAATGAAGCAACAATGCCCCGAATGGAATCAGGGGGTTAGAGTGGTCACCAACTCAACTGGGGCTTGCTTCTAAAGAACCAGTCATTTTAACCACTTCTTACCGCTCTGATCAGTGCGAGCTGCCTTAACCGTATCGGTATATAAAATCCCGGTCTTAGTCCCCTCCATTATTATACAGCACAGTAATTATCAAGTCTCGTTTTCCCTCTAACAGCTCTAATCCTCGACCGTAGTCCAATTCATCACCCACATACCGACTCATCGATCACACCACCACCATCCCCATTTTCTATCCCACTTACCCGGCTTATTATCCACCATGGAATCGCTTCTGCTCTCCATCTCCGTTCCCCTGGCCCTGGGTTTCGCCGTCAGCATGAAAAGCCGCACCGTCGACAACAAATGGTGGGACGGCCTCAACAAGCCCTTCTTCACCCCACCCAAATGGTGTTTCAAGTTCGTATGGGCCTTTTTGTACATCACCATGGGCTGGGGGGCCCACCTGGTGGCCATGGCGGCCAAGGGCAACCCCGACCGGGCTTTCCGCGACTACGCCCAGAATGCCCTCATCATGTACTGGATCCAGTTCATCGTGAGTTCCGCTTGGGCCCCCCTGTTCTTCAAGGCCCACAAAGTGGGCTTAGCCTGGGGGAGCAACGTGCTCACCAGCATCCTGATTGGCATGACCGTGAACCAATTCGCCGACATCAGTCCCAACGCGGCGTTGTTGATGACCCCCTATTTGGTTTGGGTGGTGGTCAGCGGCTTTATCAACCTTTACATCGTGATTTACAATTGAAAATCGCCGGATTGGCAGGTAAAGCGAATGTTTGTTTTCATTGCTAAGATGGATCCTTGGGCGGTCTGCTGTCCTTATAAACCCCCTCCGTTCCGGAAATATTTCCATGGCCCAATGTGGAGTCGGCGACACTTAGTAGGTGTATTCCCGGTTCGGCTTCTCTCTAATTTGCGGACCCATTTGGCCACCAAACTCCTTCTTTGGCTTTTTCGTAATGATTGGTGTATTATGTTGCAAAAAAAATAACTATAAAATTAAAGTGATTTCTAAATGAGTTTCGCCAGTTAACGTATCTTTAAAATAGGGTTCTGGATTGCATCCTGCTTGTGGTTGGTTCAATCATTGAAGTTTCGCAATCAACTTGGACCACCACGTTTGGGAGGGGCTCATTATTAAAAACCAGTAATTAGTGCTCGGGGGGGGGGTACGATTTGAATTAGCTAGACACAGGCCGTTTTTGTGGGATTATACTTCATTGTAAGAGTCAACATCTTATACAAGCCCCAAGTGGAGCCGTGCCAGATTTAGGCCTGTAAATCCATCTCATGCGAATCAAATGTATGTGTATAGTTCTGGGGTAAGGCCATACTATGCAATGGCAAACGGGGGAGGGGGCGGCTACCCAAAAATCGGTTATGCCTGGGAAACAAACGGCGAACTGGCTCCGGGCTTGGACCACAGACCATGTAAAATAGACGGAGGCGAAGGCAACGGGGCGGTGCACACATTTAAGACAAAAGGCCCGTGCATTCAGCCGATGACTTTAGAATTCTAACTAAAGTCCTACCTGTAGTTACGACTGGTGCATTTCAAACCCACCAGCTATCGATTGTAACCCCAATATCATTTCTATACTTTTTAAGGAATAATCTTTACTGTGGCTCCTGAAAAGGATATATATTTAGCCAACTAGAATGGGTAGAAGAAATAACAACAGGGCTGTTAATTAATACGCCCAATGTCGTTTCATACTCTATAAGTAGTGAACTGTTTTTCCAGGCATACCACACTAGGTTTATGTACAGAGAAATTTATAGAGTGCCATGTCGGAAAATGAACTAGTCCAAAAAACCCACCTACCCAGAAAGTCCCCTACGGTTTGGTGCATACGGAGTGAGGTATTTCTATACGTGAAGCTCCTGGAGGCTAGAAGGATCTATTATAATTTAACTAGTGGGGGGGATGATATACATACATGTATGCTTTATCTCGGGCTGGCCGCGTCAGTGTCTATTGCTGTGGGTGGCAACAGTAGACCGTATGATTCAGTGCGCCTTCTGCATGGCGGGTTGCCTGGTGTCTAGCCCGACTATCCATAGTAATGGGTGGCTTTATCCATATGGGAGAAGTTCATTCAGGCTGAATAATGAAAAATACATTGGATAAGGCCAATATTGCTGGTTAAAAGTTATTCTCCCACATATTCACCCATACATGTATTATGTAAAACCCTATACAGCTGGTTTGAGTTTCACCCATATGAAGGTCCCTCGAATAGCCGGATAGAGGGCCTATGTTACCAGTGTGGTATATTAGAAAAAAAGGAATGGGAGAAACAATTATATTAGCACATCCCGATACGATTGGAACAGTAGCTTTCAGCTGGTTTGGGGCTTATCCCAATATCCCAGCATTCTGGTGACTCTTTAATACCACATTAACTGCTACAAAATTTAATATACGGGCTTATATAAATATTGACAAAGTCTCCTCCCATCGAACCATACCACACCAATCCCTGATCTCCAGTATCATCTCATCATCGTAGATCGCCGGTCGCTCTCTAGTTGTTTGGCCAGGTTTTCAATAGACACCTTTCATTTGTGACCGCATTCCACCTCCTAAATATTGCCCGACTCGCCCGCGGCCTCTTAGGTTCATTGATTTTTTCAAATTACACACTATCCCGCCAACTAGCTATGGAATCCCTTGCCCTCTCCATCACCGTTCCCCTCGCTATCGCCTTCACTATTAGCACGAAGAGTCGCAACACCGACAGCAAATGGTGGGACCGCCTCAACAAGCCCGTCTTTGCCCCACCCCGTTGGGTATTCAAGCCCGTTTGGATCGCCCTGTACATCGGCATGGGCTGGGCCTCCCATTTAATCGCCGTGGAAGCCAGCACGAACCCTAGTTCAGTCGTGCGTAGCATGGCCCGCCGGGCGGTGGTGTGGTATTGGGCCCAGTTTGCCGCCAGCTCCGTGTGGGCCCCCTTATTTTTCAAGGCCCAGAAATTCGGCCTCGCGTGGGGGAGCAACGCGATTACCTGCATCCTCATTGGGTCGACGGTTAAACAGTTTGCGGCAATCAACAGGACATCCACTATACTAATGACCCCTTACTTGTTTTGGGCGGTGCTGAACGGGTTTGTTAACCTCTACATTGCACTTCAAAATTAAATACCCCCCCCTCCCTCCCTTCATCATACTTTGCGTAAATTAACTATTTATTTTAGTTCCTTATTATTGGTGGACTGGTTTATCATTATATATAAAAAACGGGCACTATTATTTTGAAACATAGCTAATGACCTCAGTTTAATTTGTCATACGTTGGTGTGTCTATAACTAATATATTACCTCATGATAACACTTATATCTTTGGCTTCCGAATTGCAATTGGATTCTCTAATGAGCAGTCTTTTACGATCCGAAAATAAACAACATGGGTACCTCTTTTGTAATCCAGAATTACTGTAACTATATACCGAACGTTTGCCTAATAGCATACGTGGATGGGATATATATGGGCTATCCAGTTCACATATTTGGTTATCAGCGAATAAAGTACATTTCATATAGTCACTTGAGCCGCATATATTATGTTCCTTTTACCAATATTTATTAGTTACAGGAACGTCCGCTGGACTTTATAATTAATAGCAATAATAAAAATACACCCGCTTACCACAATGGCACCGCAGTTCAAACTGGGGAAAATTGCCCATCCATGATTAAACGCATATTATAGGCATTTATGGCAGTACCATCTAAGATGAGTAATTTATTGGGCTTCAGTATGCCTTGGTGTGGTTTCCTTGGGATTTGATACATTCCACCGCTGCAATACAATAGTAGGAATTGATCACTAGGTGGCAATAGTAGGCTTATCCACCGATGTAGTTGTTTTTAGGGAAAATCCAACTTTCATGAACTAAGGACTTGTGGGGATATTCCAAGAAGGTCAATTACTTTGATTGATGGGCTGATTTTTCCTTACTAATGAAATAAGCCATCTAAATAGGGGAGCCCCGCTTATGGGGCGCCATTATCCATTATTCCTGGGCCGAACCTATCTTCCAATCCATCAAATGTACCTCAATAATCAACCCATTGATTACTTTTACACAAACTGCCCTGTCGAATCTGGTCGCTTTCCTGGCACTTATCACCACTCCATTGTAGAGCCCTTTTCACGGATGTTTCGTGTGAGTTTTCTTCTTAGGTGAAGTTGGACCTGAATGCGTGGATATGAGAGCTGGTAATTCGCGCAATATCAACTAAACACCTGTAAAATCGAGGTCGGGGACCAAAAACCAGTGCATTCAAAATAACGGGGGTGGATAACGATCAAGTGGTGGGAATGCCAGAAGAGCGAGGCGGCCCATTAAGTTCTTTGTCTATTAATGGGGCAATACCATCCGACTGTCGGGTCAACCATCACTGTCTAACCCAAATTAACGGCGGTTGATGAGCTTGGTTCACATCGATGGAGAAATCCACAATTGACGGTTCACGACATGCTTCACCCTATCGATTATACTAACCAAGTGCGTGTGTATATTCTAGTCGGAGGCGGATGGGTCAGGACAAATGTCTGATAATATAAAAAGGGATGGTATTCTGTGTCCTGGGGCACATTACATATAATCCATCCCCAAAGCTGGCATTTTACCCACTATTGATCTATTATTCGCTCACCCCATTTTTTTTTATCACACAGGCTTCCTATTATCCCTCAGCTAGCCGTTCTTACTCGCCCACCCACTCTCAACAGTCTGCCCAAAATGGCCTACAAGACATACTCGATCGATGAACTAGACCAGTTTGGTAAATATTTTGTATATATTGTAGCAGTTCCCCACTCCGCCCCATTCATTGTTGCATTTGAATTCAAACTATAAATAAGTGGCACTAACTCACCCTTTTGTTTTTGACGCTGCGCCCCATGTGCCCCCGCGTTTTGGTTGTGTAGAAGTGGTATTATTTTACTATTTCAACGTTCTGCATGAAGGCATCATATACCGAGTCGACTTGGATTGCGATGAACTAATGGTCCGTCTCATGCCCCAAGGACTTATGGCCTGCTTCCGGTATTCGGAAATTAGTGTGATATACCATGCACCCTTCTGACCAATGAGCAAGTGGTATTCCGAATAAAAGCCCCTTTTTTTCGTTTCTGGTTACATATAAGGGAAAAATTACCCGACTACCTTCTCGCACAGGGAGTTAGGCCCAAGGTACACCCTCGCTACAGTAAGGGAATTTTACTTTGAGCATATTTAGCGGGTTTCCGGATTGGTTATTCAGACCATCGTTGATCTTACTCAGGTAGTTAGGGGGTTTATAGCGAATTACGAAAGGAATAGTCGGACAGTAGTTATTTGAGCCTCAGGCGAAATGGGACCACCTGTTGTATATCTTGGTTTGATTTGGTTTGTTTATTTTTTACTAGCCCAGACAGTGGTAGTAAGACGAATATGCTCATATTGACCAAAGGGGTCCAGCATTTATGCGTATATATTAGTATGGCTGATACCACTAGAGGGTCAGCGGTTTTTGGGATTAATTTGTTCACCAATATATAAATATATCTATATAGTTATACTAGCTATTAGAGAGTTTAATATGCAGGAGGATAAGTGTCGTAAACGAGTGCTTTTATATCATTATTGTGGAACGGGAAGTGTCCTAGTTTGTTTTATCATTTTAGGTGGGCTGAATGCCTGCTGGGTAACCCATGGTGTAGCCTACCTAATGGTAGATACTTTGGGAAGTAAGTTATATTGCAGATTAATGAATGGTTTGGCACCTAGCGGGTTGACTGCGAAGGATTCTGTCTAGCATAATCAGCTCGACGGAAGGCGCGAAGGGATGAGTGGAAGGATTGGTATTTCCAATCATTATGGCCTCGATAATGACATTCCCTGGGGCCGGTGTCCTCTCATTTGCATACACTTTTCCCGCCATATATCCCGTATTCCAATAGATGGGAGACTCTACTCCAAGAGGTGGCTAATTCAGGGATAGACACGGGAAGGGGGGGGATGTGCTGCACCAATACTGGGATCTATTAGGCCATCCCTGCTTTGATTGACAGGACCATTCGCTGAAACAACCCATTCAAAGTCCGCTGTAATTAGTGAACTAGGTTATATGACATTCAGCCCATACCAGGAAAGGAATGGTTAGAATTCACCTTTGTCTTATCTTCCCATTTACACCACGCCCTCCCCAATGGCCAGTTCGACTGATGCGGGCTTTCGCTTGGCTCTACTTCGGCCCATTGTTCCCCCAACCATGTTCCAAGTCAGAGGTGATTTACCACTTGGCTGTGCACAGTGGTCCGTTCTTTGGGTGGAGAGAAGAATAATTGGGCCGGATGTCACATGATTTCGCTGCACGGCCCGCAGTCATGGCTAATTGAAAGGAAAGGACGAGTAATAGTAGTGGTAGTAGTAGTAGTAGTGGTAGTAGTGGTAGTAGTAGTAGTAGTAGTAGTAGTAGTAGTAGTAGTATAATAGGTTAGAGAGGCTGGTATCGATTGAATAGCAGCACCTCACTGTTTATATTTTGGAAAGGGGTTAAGGTGCCAAGGAAAGGGGAGAGACCAGCAAGGGGAGGGAGGATAGGGTCTCGTGCGGGTTCGGGTCCTGAACCGGTGTGTATACACACCCTGAGCCTGCCCCCCTCACCCCGCTGGTCTTTCGGTTTCTTTCATCATTGTGTACTTTATACATCCCTTGTTGCTTTCCTACTTGTAACCCTTTTCCTTCGGCACTCCTTCTGGCTGGCATTGGCGCTGAGTCAGCTAGTTATTGTTTTTCATTCTCTCTCTCTCTCTCTCTCTCTCTCTCTTCCTTGCATCCACTGACCGGTGGGTCCATAAGTTTGCCGCAACCTCTCCCCGATTTCGCCCGCCTTCCGATAGCATATACTTGCCGGTGGGGTCAACCGCCCATTGCGAACTGAACACCGCTTGAATCTCCCCCACCTGGGATTGGACACGCTCCTCTCCATTACTGTCGACCCCTTGCAGCCATGTCGACCATAATCAAATCTCTGCTCACTTGGCTCCGTAGTCTCTTTTTCAAAGAGGAGATGGAGCTGACTTTAGTCGGACTACAAAACTCAGGCAAAACGACCCTCGTCAATGTCATAGCCGTAAGTAGACTTGTTGGATAGGCCTGGTGTTTTGGCCCTGACTACACCAAACCGGGTGGTCGGCAAATTCACCACCGCAGTGAGTTGTTGGTTGTTAGTACTCCGCCGGAATAGTTGGAGTATTCCGTGGATGAATGAATGAATGACCTTGCCCTCCCCTCCTCTTCCCACATTAACCAATCCATTAGTCGTAAAATATCCCGATACGTCATTAATTCATCGGTTCCCATTGGATAAATAACCCCCCCTCCCATACCCACTCTTCAATAACTAATGTATATAACTCAGGCATTACTAATGCCTAAATCCCCCTATATGTATATATATATATATATTTGATTGTATATAGTCGGGCCAATTTAACGAAGACATGATACCGACGGTCGGATTCAATATGCGGAAGGTCACTAAGGGCAGCGTGACGATGAAGCTGTGGGACATTGGCGGCCAGTCCCGGTTTCGCAGCATGTGGGAACGCTACTGCCGAGGAGTCGATGCCATTGTCTTTGTCATTGACTCAGCTGACCACGGCAAGCTTAATTCCGCCCGGGTCGAGCTTCGGAATCTCCTGGAGAAACCCCAACTCGCTAATATCCCCGTGCTTGTTCTCGGCAACAAAAACGACCTACCGCAGGCCCTGACCATCGACGAACTTATCGAGGAAATGTAAGTGGATTGCCCGGATGTTGTACTCCGATGGAATAGGCATGTGATCTCATTGGGCCGACCCGGTCATTCCCCCCCTATATTCGGGGGGGCATAGAGTCGGTCGGTGGTGGGCCCTTGATTCACCAACTTAGCTTAGCCCAAACTTGGCATGCTGGATGTTTCATGGGCGGATACTAACTACTTTATTCTATGCTCTATCTACTGTCGGCCTATTTACGGGGAATTCGTCAAATCTAGGGACCTCCACCAGATCAATAACCGGGAGGTGTGCTGCTATTCAATCTCAGCCAAGAACCAAGTGAATATCGACAAAACATTAGAATGGCTTATCAAACACGCTGGGTCTGGAAAGTAAACCCGTACCTCTGCCTTACCAAAGTCAACCTCGCCCCGTTTGGGCAACCCAATCTCTGTTTCCCCAGTGGTTTATTAAATAGTTGGTGATCATCTGTACTTGTTATATCACTGCACTTTCCCCTGTCATATCTGTTGTTTTTTATTTTATTATTATTTTACATTGAGACTTTAAATCCCGTGGTCCCTACTATTCTATTTCATATTTATGTATTTGCCGGTTTTATTAGCCCGCCCACGCTCGAGATTACTGGGATGGCTGCTGCTCCAGGGAGTTTCTATAGAACCATTTTTTACTACCACTACAACTACTACTAATTTATACGGTGCCTTTCTTTTTTCATCATGTCGTACTTATATATTGGATTGCCAAATTCAGCCCTTTTTATCCTGCCGAACACTCTGTGTTCCTATCTGCCCGTTTCTATTTGGAGGAAAATAATTTACTGCTACCATTATCCCTCGGTTTACCATTTTATATTATTATATTCACCCCCTTTTTTCTCCGCACATCCCCTTTTTACGCTTCTCATCGATCTACCGTGGCCGATAGTCCAATGAAACCCCCCAGTTGACCCAGTCAATTGACAACTCCCGAAATATTTACATACTGCTGAAATTGGTGTCCTTTAAATTTCCTAAATTGACACGCGGGTGCAAGATGTATACCTCTAGTAATGGCTGTATTGTAATGTGGCCCACTATGATGCGATAACGGCACGGCCAAGTTCAGGATATCTGGGCATTTTGTTAAACCAATTAGCTAATGGCTATGTATACCACTCCATCTACTACTGTCAGCTAACCATGGTATAATGCTGGTGCCTGAGATGGAAAAAGGAAGGATACGGGAGTGCAGCGAAATTTGAGAGACGGTGGGCTATGGTGGGTTTATGAGTAAATCTAAACACCCGATTGGATTGAGTATTAGTTTCCTGAATCGATATCACTGGCGAGTGAGTAATGGCATCGGCGGTTCACTTGGGCGAATAAGACTTAATCTGTAAATGGGTAGGCGGTTTTAGGTTAGCTATATATATATATATATATATTATAGGCATACTAATTTTCGAAAACAAAGTATTTGAGGGAGAGGGGGTCGTTGCAAAGGCCCTCTGGGTCTGTTTCGATGAAATGATTGGTTAATTCGAATCAGACGGCCTTACATCTGGAAAAGGTGTTTAAGCCACTACGAGCCACATCAAGTCCGAGATACCGGCTAAAGTAATAGCCCTTCATGTATATTGGCTTGGTTTCTATACATACCCCTTTCGTATTTCCTCCGATAGGTCCCGCCGTTGTAACCACAATAACTCAACAACTCACCGCCACTCTCCGCACTATTCATCCCTACCATCCATTCCCCAGTACACTCCAATTCGCGTCCTGTGACGAAACCTTGCTTACTTTGTTGGTGGTGGTTTGCTTTCAAGTCATCTTACATGTGGTGGATATAGGTATAAAACCCCATGTTCTGTTCTATGCAAAAATGGTCTAATTGTTTTATATTCATAAAAAGGGGTGGTTTATCTTACCTAACTGCTGCCTTATTGCCTGTGTCTCAGTGTGTGCGGGTGCCTCTTCCCCAACGCGGCTGACCACCACACCAGCAGCCCTACCTTCTTCACTTTCCACCGTATTGCCAAGACGCGCGTAGTACCAGAAAGACCCACCAGTGGTAGTAGTAGTAGTGGGTAGCCAAACCAAACCCTCAGTTCCATTGCTTCCAAGTTGCATTGCCAACTAAAGTAAAAGCGACTAATATAACCCTTAGAATACTGCTGTTTCCCTGTCGCTTTTATCTTCACCTATCGCATTCCCTTTTTCTTTTCTTTATCCCTCCTCCCCAAGTATAAAACCATACCGCATTGTCCGCCATGGGGGTCACATTTGCCCCCTTCAACATTCCCTTTGAACGGCGTCGACAGACCTTCTGCGTTCTCGTCTGGGCCTGCCTTCTGCCTTTCTGTCTGTTTCTCAATTTACTCTGTTTAGTCAATCCCCTGATATGGCCACTCTACATTCCCTACGTTATCTACACCCTAAGGAACCAAGCCCCTGCCTTAGGCGGCCGCCCTTCCCCCTGGCTTCGTCGTCTTAAGTTCTGGAAGTATTGCGCCGACTACTTCCCCGCCCAGCTCGTTAAAGAAGTTGACTTGGACCCGTCCCAGAATTATATTTTCGGCTACCACCCCCACGGCATTATCTCCGTAGGGGCGTTGCTCAATTTCGGCACGGAGGCCACCGGCGTGTCCGCCCAGTTTCCCGGCCTTAATATCCGGCTGCTGACGTTAACCTCCAATTTCCATATTCCCTTTTACCGCGATATCATCCTCGGCATGCACGTCAACTCCGTGTCCCGCCACTCCATTGAACATATTGTCAATAGCGGCCCTGGTAATTCGTGCGTTATCGTCGTCGGCGGGGCCAGTGAATCTCTCTACGCTAAACCGAAGCAGGCCGACCTGGTGCTGAAGAAACGCCTGGGCTTCATTAAATTGGCCATTAAGAATGGGTAAGTGGAAAACGAGTGATAGAGAGATGGGGGAGGGGATTTCCACCCGAAGCCCACCATTATACTCCCTTCACGACAGCCCACCCATGGTGGCGGGGCGCCAGCCTCCCTATTCCTGGAACACGAATTCACTAAGTTATACAAAAACCCTTTATTAACCTAACCGACCATCCACTGTATTAACTGCCTCCCCCGTGGCAGTGCCTCTCTCGTGCCCATATTCACATTCGGCGAGAACGACCTCTATGACCAAATCGACAGTGGTCCGGGCACCATCATCCGGTCGATTCAACGGAAAATCCAGTCCTACTGTGGCTTCACCACCCCTCTCTTTCATGGCCGGGGAATTTTCAATTACGACCTTGGTCTTATGCCCTTCCGGGCCCCGCTGGTCTCGGTGGTCGGTCGCCCCATTCCCGTGAAGCGAAACCCGGACCCGTCTCTAGAGGATCTCAAAGATATCCAAGAGCAGTATATTGCAGAGCTCACGCGGATATTCAACAAATACAAGGATACCTATGCCAAGGACCGGATTTCGGACCTGCGTGTCGTTGAATAAAGTAGATAGATGGTCACGCCCGCCCCGGTGGTTGGTAAATCAATACCTGAAGGGTCAATCCCTTCTCTATGATCCAGGTATTTCCTGCGTATGTTAACCAGCCCTGAATTAAAAGTGGTCAATGTTTCCCTTCAATCAATAAACATGCCTCAATTCCTTCCCCCTTTTTAACCCCAGCTGTTAAATAACCGGTAGTATGTATAGAGAGACCCTTTATTACGCACTGTCTCTGTGGGGTATTATACAGCTGGTTCTGACTGCGGTTGATTTTCTCCCCCATTAATGGATTGGCCGTTTTCCGCAATACAATAGCCTCCTGCGGAACTATGAACCTGTGATGCTTCTTATACTTGTCCGTTGGCTATATGCCAGCCATCCTTCATATTTATTTGTTGGTATGGGTATCGAAACTGTACAACTCTATATGAAAATATTCCCCCACCCATGTCCATCTCCATTCTTTCCTTTGGGCCATTCCAACTTCCTTATTTCCCGCTTATTCGTTATTAAACCAGCATAGGACCCACTCGGCGGGTCCATGGTCTTATTACATACTCGCATTGCCCAGTCTTTAGCTTCATTCGTATATTTCACCAGTGGCCATGGCCACCCCCAACCCATTGCATTCCTACCTTAAGCAGCACCCCGAGTTCAGCTCACTGGACCGTCGCCATTCCCTCTATGCCGATTTGAACCGGACCCGGCAAGTCAACCTGCAGGCCTATTGCTTCAACACCCGCATCTGGAAACAGCTCATTCAGTTGGCCCTCGAAAAGGGATGGTTAACAACCACCGCCCAGGAGGCCACCGCCGCTCCCGCGCAGACCGAGGAGGTGGAACAACAACGGTCCCGGGCTGGGTTAAACGCTTTGGTCACTGAGGAGTCCCGACTGACATTCACATTGGCTACTCTGCAACATAAATTTACGTACAACGGGGATGCCCCCCTTGGTCTCGAGGCCGTTTTGGTAAGTGTATACCTGTTATTAGGATATTTTTTTATGAGTAGAAACGAGGTTAGCTGTGCCTTGCATAAGGGGAAACTCTGATAAAGCGCATGGCACCTTGGAGCCCCATCCAAGAACTCGTATCCCCTTCCCCCGCCTGTATTGCTATGCCCAATGCGCTCTAGCAAAATCCTCTGAGACTTAATCTTAATTTGGGGATATTTTCACCCAACCTCTATACCCTCCACATCCTCCCCCTCCTAGACCGAAATGGAACAAGGCGGTGAATTGATGACACTTACCGACTTCCATGCAACCCCGGCCGAAAGGTGGTCGTCGTGGCTTTTTGATAAACTCGTCACCGGACCCCTGATGTGGGGCTTGCAGCAACTTAATATCGTGGAGGAGGCTGACCCATTGAGCGGCTCGTCCGAAGCATTCTCTTCTGGCGGACAGGTTTGGAATCAGGCCTACATTAGCCTATTGTTACTCAAGGTAAGTTAAAGTAAGTGGCCATTTATCTATACCAGGCGACGGTGAAACCCCGCTGGGTTCTAAGGACCTCCAAATATTCCTGGGTGATGAGGTATCAATATTTTGACACGTTGTCACTGGGCCTGTAAACACTAACCACTTTCATTTAACCCCTACACTGCGTCCCACACCCTAATCAATAATCAGAGAACATGCCAAAAGATTATCACGAAACAAAAAGAATTGTGCCATTATCCGGTAACGGATGGCCTCATGTCTGTCCGCGCCTTCCGAAGCCGTTTCGCAGACCTCTTAGTGGACGCACCTAGTAACAGAACAGACCTATATGAGCGACTAATGGCCGAGGTCGATGCGGCTGCCATTCTTAAATATCTCGAACGGGATTTGAAAGTAATCGTCACTCAGCCCGGAGCGGACTTTGATTCGGTAAGTTGGTTTATCCTATTGGGCCTATTCAGTTGCCTGCCCCCTTACCAAGTGACTGATTCTCCAAGATTATTACACCCGTGTCAGTGTGATTACCAGTTAACCGTATCTAACGCTCAATAATCTAATTTCAACAAACTAATATGGTATTTCTTTAATGTCCGGCCCATAGAAGCTTATCAAATTCGTCAATCGCACTACAAACCCGCAGATTGCCATCACTGATATCGACGGAGGGATCGTTCGGCTACTGGATTTCCAGGCTTCACTCGATAAGCAAATTCAGGCCCTAGAGAATCGGATTGCTGAGTAAGTAATTGTACATTTCATCGAACAGGCCATGCCATCTATTACTGCAATTATTAACCTCCATGGCCCCCTGGTATGCCAAGTATAATTTGATTTATAGCTGTGGTCCGCCATATTAATTAATCTACGCGATACCTTGTAATTACTCACTAATTTTAGTACGGGCCGACTGGCCAAGGCCGCTTTAGGACGCCAAAACAAAGGACAGGCGCTCATCTACCTTCGAATCAAAAAGGATATTACCGAAAACCACCTGCCCAACCGCATGCAGGCCTACGAAAATATATGCCAGATTATAAGTAAAATCCAGGAGGCCGACTCCGACGCTGATATTCTGGCGGCGTACAAAACGGGGGCCATCACCCTGCAGCAGGTGCTTTCCCACCATGGCCTCACTCCCGATGCTGTCGAGGAGGCCCTCGATGAAGTCCAGGCTACTTTCCAGGACTACCAGGAGGTGCAGGATTCATTGCAGGCCGGAATTCAAGGGATGACGACGACTGATGGAATGGGTAAACTGGCGGACCTGGACGGAACAATCGACCAGCAATTAGAAGAGGAACTGGCGGCTTTGATTTCACCGTCGGAGACTGAATCGCTGGTGAAGACCCCACCACCGATCGAACAGCCAGAGAAGGCCCAGCCGTCTCCCGATGCGGCAGTTCCGCACAAGGCGCCTGGTGAGGAAGCTCGGACGGAGTCCGCTGAATTGGCCCGCGTGACAAGTCTTCCCCCAGCACCCCAGCACTTGGCTTCTAGCCCGGAAGAGAAAGAAGAACCGGAGAGGAATTCACCAGCCGAGTCACCCAAGAAGATACAGCCAGAGTTGCAAGCGGCCTAGTCGTGTTCGTCGATTGGATAACCTGGACTTTTTACATACATGTTTATATTTGAAAGTCCTTATAAATATTAATGTCTACTACTTATCATTTATTATAAGCTGGGAAGTACGAGTGACAGGACTTGTTAGATGATCCAAAACTAGTTTAGAAATTTGGTACCGATAACTATATATAGGATAGGAACTTGTGTGTCTCACCAGTAACAAACCTCCAAGACCCAGTAGTTCATAGCCACACCTCCTTGGGCCTTGTAAGCTTTATTTTTCCTAGCCTCTTTGTTTACATAAACCTTTCATTCCACCCCGCCGCTTTTACAACACACTTTATTGTACTTTTACCATTATACCCATCCAATTCCTTACAACTCTAAACTGCCCATCTCCATGGACTCCCAATTTTCTTCGTCCACCCGCTCGTCTGCCTCTCAACACGACCGCTCGGACACCGTTCTTGAAGACAGGCGACTGCAGTCCCGGGAAACCGTCGACCTGCTCGACGACATGTCAGGGATCCTGAATACCGGACTGAGTCGGGAAGCCCTGGTACTATGTACCAAACTCTGTGAAATGGGCGTGAATCCCGAGGCCCTCGCTAGCGTAGTCAAAGAACTCCAACGGGAATGTGGTACCGGGCAGTAAAATAGCGAAAACGGGCCCCAGAACCGGCGGAATAGTCTCTCCCCCGCTCCCCTCCCCTCTTCTAATTCTTGACCAACCCGTCCCTCTCTTAGTGGGGGTTGGAATAAGACGTTTACGTTTAACATGGCATAATAAATCGGTACATATTTCGCGGTAGAGCAGGAACTCCCCAACTGAGGGAAGCTTGGTCCGTTTTTATGACAAGGGTATGTCGTGAAGTGCACATAAACTGGGTTATCTTGATACTGTCTGGCGCGATAGGAATAGGGTGGATAAAGGGGATGATAGTAAAGAGGAGGGGTCTGGGGCACTAGCCTGCAGCTCCTTCGGATATATAGGCTAATATAGTAGGGTGAACCAAAAGAACAGGTGCGTGGGGGGAGGAGAATCGCACCATCCTATACCACGACTAACTCGATTGGGTGAATTGGCCAGCACCAACTTTTGGTACACTCTAACACATTGCCCAAGACCAACCTGGAGGAGCGCATGCTGATAGATCTAACTTGGATTGTCCACCTTTCCCCCCAGGCATTGTCCTTGAATCCAAACCCGTCGTCCATTGTGTGCCCTTGCTCTCTAATTTCCCATTTGTTTAACTTTCTTTAATACCATTTGTTACCATGAGTCTGCTGCGAACCTGCTTCCGCCAACTCGCGGGTCTCCCAACCCCCGCCGTTCGATCTCAACCCTCCCACCGTAAGTGGGTCACATGCCACAGCCGGCCTTCTTGCCCTTACAATGACCCTGGGCGACTGGGATCTACTATACTGTGGGGTTCACGACCAGGGTGGGTTTAAACCCTCGACTAAACTCCTCCCAACTAACCTTGTATTGATTTTCAATGTATATTGCATACCCCTAACTCTACTCTACTCTCCCTCACTCATTCATTCATGGGTGGGCCCTTCCCCAGAGATCCAGGCCGTCCGTTGGGCTACCAAGAAATCGGGTGGTACGACCAAAAACAATCGCGATTCACCCGGTCAGCACTTGGGTATCAAGAAATTCGGAGGTAAGCTGCAACCCAATGAGTCAGGGGTAGAAAGAAGTATAGGTTGGTTTAGCCTACGGCGTTGGACCTGAGCCCAATAATCTGGCTTGGTCCCAACCCGCCTGGTTTAATTATCTACGGTAATACCACCCCCAAAAACACCAGGGCATTTAAATCTGATGGCCAATTCGACCGCAACTTCGAACGCCAACTCACTAAAATCTCCATTATACCGATGCACCCTTAGACGAACACGTTATTCCGGGCAACATTATCATTCGCCAGCGGGGTACTCGATTCCACCCCGGTGAAAATGTAAGGAGTGGACTTATCATCTGATTTAATTCATATACTTGCGTATATGTGTTTTAATGACTTTGCGTATCGATATAAAAACAACATGCATTTCTAACCTGGGTTTAATCATTGCGGACTCTGTATCGGGATTATTATTATTGATTTTTTGGGGGGGGGTCTTGTTTGCTCTAGGTGGGTATGGGTCGTGACCACACTCTGTATGCCAAGATTGACGGGTATGTGAAGTTTTACCGGCAGCGCGGTGGCAAGTACAACAAAGAACGCCGGTTTATTGCCGTAGCATACGACAAGGACGCTACTTTCCCGCGCGATCCTGACGCGCCCCGCGACCGCCGGTTCAAGCTGGTGGATGTTCGGGCCTTCGAAGCGGCCCAACAAAAGGCGCAGGCCGAATACCGGGCTGAGCATGAGTCTTGAAACCACTTTGCGTGTAGGTGTGTGCGTGTGTGTAGTGGGATCAGTGTTGCCGGTGGCATCTAGACGGTTGGCCTAGAGAGTTAGCCATGATATATGGAGTATATATCCGGTTAAATTAGCAAAAATCGGGAAACTTTTATCTAGCTAATAAACATTTGAATGGCTCGACTAGTAGTAGTAGTGATTTTATGACAAGATGTGATTGGGCGTCCATTATAAATATACAAATTAATTGAATGCACTGACTAGGGATGTTTGTACCTCACCCTTGGACAATCAGAAGTGAAGATTCCCAGTTCAGCCACCGATTTATTGTATTTTAAGGTTGAGTTATATCTGTCAAGTTGGGAAGCCGGCTGAATGAATAGTAAGATTCGACGGATTATTCTATTCAGAAGCGGATCAGGGTGCATAAAGTGACGCGGTG
Source organism: Dimargaris cristalligena (assembly GCA_027576995.1). NCBI lineage: Eukaryota > Fungi > Kickxellomycota > Dimargaritomycetes > Dimargaritales > Dimargaritaceae > Dimargaris > Dimargaris cristalligena. The sequence continues at coordinate 43,293 of JANBQC010000106.1, forward strand.
GGCAATTCTAATTACCAGGAGCCCTATCCCAAATCTATGGAATACGCCAAGCAGCCCCCTTGCTAAATGGGCAGGCGGAGGGCTCAAGCCATTCGAAAGAACACAGACCCTGGCATAAATGAATATACACCCCACCAAATTCCGGAGTGTTGCTATGTGAGTTATTTTCGAATATGTGCAAAATAAAATAATACTCTAGCGGGAAAAATTACGGAGTACTCCTTGCCAGAAAGAATCCTAGTGAGAGGGGGTGTGACGGATATGGTTGGCCTACATATGAATGGTCTGAGTGCCTATCCATCTGTATTGAATGAGGGGCATTAGGCTGGGCAGGCCCATTTTGGGGCAGGATCACCGATGCCTGGGAATTAGTCATGCAGTCTCACTGGGAGTTGGACATGATCACTGGGAAGCAGGGAAAAAGGTAGCTCCGTGGATACCATGACATATATATATGTATAATGTATGAACAATTGCAATGAATGATGCGATCCCCACACCTCGATTTTAGTGCCTAGTATCGATGGTATTGGATCCGGGAAAATGCACTTCCGGATTTGCACGACACAATGGAAGTAGGATACATAAAGTCATAACAAAAAAGACAAGACCCTATCCTTCACGTCCTCCAATGAACACGACTTGCCCTTGGTGGATACGTGGTGGGTCCCCAATCCAGATCAAATACCCTAAGCAACGAGCTTGTGCGCTGCGCTTAAATTGAGATGCGTGGTATGCCCCAATAATGCCAGCGGTTGCTGGGGTTGATGGGAAATAGCCCAGCAGCCAGCAGATGGGTATGATAAAAGCCCGGCTAATCTTACACCCATTGGTATTGGTGTGTGGACACATGCCGTGTGCACTGTGCTGCTCGTGGTTGCAGTGTATTAACCAAGCACACTCGAGTGGCTGCGTTTTTGCCAAGACCCACTAATGTGTAAGCACTGGCTGGCAGTATCAGCAGCTCATTGGGGTTGGATAGAAAAATTCATGGTCAAGGGCTACCTCGCACATCTATTAGATGAAGGGGGGGTCATTATGTTGAAGGAGGAAACCTAGTGTTTGGTAGCTCAGATGCTACTCCACGGGGAATAACACCAAAGTCAGTCAATTTGGCCGTGCTTTGGTTTGGAAGGAGCGCGCCGAATCTGACGGGATGAATGGAGGGGGAGTAGATCAGTGCGGCCGTTAAAAAAGTCGGATGGCCTATCAATCAACTTCAACTTAGGGAGCAGTAGCCGCTGATTAGTGGCGGAGATGAATAATAGCAGGACTCTATAAGAAAGAGGACCCAGAGCTAATACGGGATGATCATAAATATAGCACATTCAGGGCAATTCAAAAGGGGATAATTGACGGGGTGAGTGATTGCCCCAAGCTTGATTGTAAGGAAGAGGTGCTGACGCATCCCCCAATGGATTTTACACTACACTGGCTATAGAGGTGCAGTCTATTCAGTCGCTCCTAATTATATCTTCTCTCTCCATCTAGTCTAGCACTGTTATTTTTCATAAGGCAATCGCCGCTCAACGACGGGCACTGCCAGCTAGGTTGCCTTGGCGGGGTTTTTATTACTCACCATCAGCCCATTTGCCCGCTTGACTGGGTGGCCTCTATATTAAGGCGAGTGTAGAGTAGGCAGGGACAGACTTCTCAGCCTTTTTACCACCCGGAGACCTGCTAGCGCCCCCCATGTTTACAATTCACTCTTCTAAACCATTGGCCACTGCTCTATATTCCCTGAAAAATCCTCCCCATTTATAACTGGCTCTCCTGCCTTATCCCATCAACCCCACACACCACCACTTGCTGGCTGCTTTGGCCATTTATAGTTCTTTTTGGCGGAGGCGCATATATATATATATATATTTATTTATTTATCTCGATTGGCCTATCCGGTTACTCGAAAAACTCAGCCCTCGTCTCTGCGTCTCGTTGTTTTGACATTTCCAACAATAACCGCACATCTCTCCGGGTGTGCGTCACTTCATTTCACCCTCTCGCGCATAACCACGCCCAATGAACCGGAGAGTAAAGACCTAACTTCCCAAGTACACTGTGCCCAGGACACACCATGTGTAACACGTCCAGTCTCATCTACGCTCATTTACTTCAACAGCCTACACGCGGTGTGCAGGGTAGGACGGAGACACACGTACTAGTCCCGACACCCCCTCCCTAACCAATAGCCACTACTACTTCCCTCCCCCTCTCGTTTCTCTGTCGTCTACTATAGACTTTTTTTTAAATACACCGCTCCCCGTTAAGGGTAGTGTGCGGCGGTGCGCAACACCCTCCTCCGCCCGTCTACTGTGGTTGGCGTAGGGCGTTTGCTCCTCTCCCGTCTCATCGATACGCAGTGCGCAATTATATATATATATATATTTATTCCAATTTTATTCGCTCTGTAAAATCACATTGTTCCAGCTGAGTGTCCATTACCCGCCTCTACTATTCACGCGCTCCTAAACAGATATATATATATATATATATATTTAAGCACTAGGGTGAACGGCTGCCCCAATAGACCCAGCGATCCCCAAGATAGTGAAGCAGCGGACTTACATTTATCCTTTGCGGTCCTTCATTTCGGATACTTCGTCACCATCTATTATTCAAGTACATTTTTACCATTTGTGGATTTTGTTTATCGCCACACTTGTCCTTTGGCCACATCTGTTTAGCTCGGTTTCCCTACCCACTCCCGACTTGTATCAATCTAGTGACCGTACCCGCTGTTGCCTTGTCAAAACCAGCGACCTTACCATCCTCTCGCCCAAGCTCTATTTTATTTCCATTAGCCCTGTCTGGTGGCACACTTAGCGTTTCTTGTGACCGTGTCTCCCCACCGAGCCATTGTATAGGTTACATTGGTCCGCCCTCTTTTCGTCCGATTAATCAGTCTCGAGCCATCCGGCTTACTCTGTACAATCCCTTGCGCTGGTCTTTCGCCTTGAAGCGCTTGCGAGCCCGACGTTGTACAATCCCACCCTTTCCCTCTCTTGGTTGACTACTTCATCCCGTCCGTTGGTCTTCCCGAGTCCCTTGTTTATATTGCCCCCATCTTCTCCTTTTATTCCCCCACCTCCCCTCCGACTTAACTCTTTCCCGTTGCCTTATTCTCCAATTGACGGCACCTCTACGTTTGGCATCTATAGAGTGTCCTCATTATAATATTATACTTCTTTTACGATATTAGTAGTATTATTGTCGGGTAGCCCTCCCTTTTGCTGCTGTATTATATAACCGGCCCCTGTCCACACGGTAAGTACCTCCTCTTTTTCAATCCCCCTTTTCTTTTTACCGTCCGTTTAATTTTATTAGTTAATTTATACCCCATTATTTCCCCAATTAATCAAGTATTCCTCGGATTACATTTTCTGTTTTCCGTCTAGTGTGCATAACTTTCGACCGGGTCTTCGAATGGTTCCATTTGGCTCATCCAAGAATTTCAGGGCCCCCTTTGTCACTTTTCTATGCATGATCACTTTCCATATATCTCACTCCTCATTACCCGTAATTCAGTTCGTTGCGAATTCCGTGTCCCTTTTCTTGTCAACGCCATCTGACCGTAGATTTCCCCCTTTTATATTACTTGGAAACTCTCCGCACTCCTCCATTAATAATTTAAAATTACACCGTCTGCTTTCGACATCACCCTCCTCACTGATATTCTAATATTCACACTCTACCACAGCTCCATGCATATCGGGCGATCGTTTATGCTCAATTACCTTTGAAGTTATTCCAAATTTCTTTTTTCTAATCATACTACTGATCGATCGACTTTTCCTACTTATTTTACTAATTCCATTTGTTTTCTTCATTATTTCTTGTCCTAGTTTTCGGTACTGTATTCGCTTATCTCCGCCTTATCGGCTTTGTTTAGTGTTTTATGGGTCTTTTATCGGATTGCACTTGCATTGTATAACTATCTTTATCTTCCACTTGCTCAAGTTAATCGGCCTGTGAATTGCCACTTTTACTCCACCCGATCCTTATACTTCTACTCCCCCAATTCACGTCCTTTAGCCCCTGCCTGTATCCACATCCCCTTCGTCACCTCCCTCTCCACATTCGCCCAACTCACTCACTCACATACCTAACCCCACTTGCCATACGCGTTATTGCCCCCACTAGTCTGCACCGCCATTTCTCTCGATTCCCCTCTGTGCCCCTGAAAGTGTAAGTCCCTTTTATCTTGGTCAGTCGGAATACTCTCATCTCTCTATAGGCACATATGCCATTTGCCGACTGCTGTACGTGGCTGTAACCCTGCCTTACCTCCTGTCGGGATTTATTGAAGTTGCTCGGCCCGGGTCATACATACCACTCTTTAAAATTACAATCCACAGCGTAATTTGCTAAACGGACTCGCTGTTAAACTACCTGGCGGGTTTTATATATATACATATGTGTGTGGGGGGGGGTAAATTGACCTTTGGGTCACTATAATTTCCGCTTAACGTACCCCCTATATAAAATATGGCTAGTGGGCGAACCTAATCCCTTTACTTATTAATGTCTAATCACCTGCCTTATCCACCTTGACCATAGATATAAAGCCTCTATTCTGGCCCCAGTCCGGTTATTGTACACCACACACCCCTACCCGATTTAATTAACCCGGCTTCTTCTTGGTGCCCCTAGTCCTTCACTTGCCTAATTACAGCTGGTCCTGGTGCCTGAGCCTGCTGGTTATTTCTTCATCTACATATTAGTTTAGGCTACTTCCTTGTTTTAATTTAATATTTCCTCCCACAATGTCTCAATCAGCACCACTTCAACGGATATGGGGGCGGACTATTCTCGTGACCCTTGTCCTCATTCATTTGTTATGGGCCCCTTTGGTATGGGGCGTTGGTGATGATATTTCACCCACTATTCCACGGGCCCGGGCTCCCTTTATGGTTTCATCATCTGGTGAGGACCTTGATCAACTTCGTCAAATCAGCGAAGCGCGGGCACGGAGCCCACCGTCCACAATGCTTACATCTACCGGGGAGGATCTCGACCGGCTTCGTCAAGTCAGTGCCCCCCAGGTACCGGCCCGTGATGTAATTCCCCCTCGGTCAGCCCCTGAACCTGCACCAAGACTTCCAATCCGGCGCCAGCGGCCTGTCCTCGATGTTGAGTCGTCTCTTCCTGTCGAGGAACCTACCATCAGCAACTCAAGCTCAGTCACTGAAGATAATGTTTCACCGACCTCAGCCATTGATGAGCCCACTGAATATGCGGCAGAGCCAGATGCCAAAACTGAAGTCGAATCCCGCGATGCGGAGCTCGACAAATGTCGCAACATCCACAGTCGACCTAATCCGTGCGAGTATGTCAGGCAAGAATGTCCGCCTGACAGTATCATTGACTACCTGGGTCTCTACTACTGCGAGCTGTCCTCTGCGAAGCCAATGTTCTATGTGGTGGCGATCCTGCTGATTCTCATTTACTTTTACACCTTGTACCATATCAGTGACGTGTATTTGACCAATGCTCTTCAACAGCTTTCCAATTTTATGAATATGTCCAACGAGGTGGCTGGCCTCACTCTTCTGTCTTTCGGAAACAGTGCCCCCGATTTCTTTACCGCCCTAGCCGGTGTGTCCACCGACGGCCTGGAGCTTATTCTCAGCTCATCCATCAGTGGCGGTATTTTCGTAACCACTATTGTATTGGGCTCTGTGATTATCGGTGCCGTCTCATATTACAATCATACCAATGGTTTGGTCAACGACCCTGAGCGGACTGTGGGAAATAGTAGGGACTCGCTGACCCTACCCCCGCCCCCCTCGGGCAAAGATTCGCCCACCTTCATGAACCACCTGCTGAACCAGCGCGCGTTTCGCCGCATTCGGCGGCGTCTACGTAACCTCACCCGACCCCTTCGTCAAGGTACACATATTGAGCGGCAGCAGATGGCCCTGGAGCACGCCCGGCGGGCGGATCCCTGGTTTTCCTCCCCCACCGCCCCCGCCCGGGGAATTCCCGCTTCTGGGCTGGTGGGTTCAATGACCGAACTGACCGCTTCTAAGCAGCCCGACCGCCACTTGGCTAACCTGCAGGTGGTGTACAACCCCAACAGCCTGGACTCCCATCATGTCGTCAACGGCCACACCTTGGACGGCGCCGACCTCTCAATGAAGGCCTCATCCTCCTTCCGCGGCTACCGAGTGCCAACGTTCCACTGGCTCCGGATGACCATTGTCTATGGCATCGCTGTGGCGGCCCTGACCATTTTCTCCTTCAACGGCCGGATATATGACTACGAGGCTGCATTGCTATTTGTAGGTTACATGGTGTTTCTTTTGTCCTACCTAGCCCACTATCTTTTGCGTCGTTGGAGGGTCTGGCGAAAACAACAACAACAGCTTAAAGAGCAAACAGTGTCGGCGGTGGAGGGGCAGGGGCAACCTCCCCATTCCGGTATCGCGGCTAGCCCCCAAGTAGGAAACCCGAACTACCTCAGTGAAAAACCGCTTGGTGATTACTCACACGAGATGTCCGTGGCTACGACGCCTACTGCGGCCGAACGGCACCTGTCGGCGATACCTGACCGCATCAGTGAGCACCAGGTTCCCAACTGCCGTGCCTATATCGAAAATCAAATGACAGGTACTGTTGTGGCCGCGACGCCTAGGCGCCAGGCGTTTATGGACTATAGCGCCGTGGTGACTGAGTTGTGGCCCCAGACTAGCGAGTTCCGTACGCGGCCAGTATGGTCCATTCTGGAGGTGATTAAATTCCCTCTCCATTTGGTGGTTCGTCTTACTATACCCCCTATTCTGAATACTGTTGGTGAAATTGAAGAGTCCGATTCTTCAGATGACGAAGAAGACGACGATGAAATCGATGACAACCCTATCGACGAGTCCGAACTGAAAGCCGGGGATTATCGCGGCCACGCTGCCGAGTTGGACGATGAAGTGGCCACCCTTCCGGCCGAGTCTTTCCACCACTCCGCTTCTACGCAGGATTGGGCCAAATTCACTGACCATCGTCCTTCTCCTTTGGATGTTACCATTCCTAATTATAATATTGGCCATGAAGGTAAATCGGGCACCGCCATACCGCCTAGTTTCACTAGCGAAGGTCTCGCCGCCCCCCGTGCGTCCCCATCGGTGGGAGAGGGTGGGGTTTCCCGGCGTCTAAGCACTTGGTATAACTATCACTTTTACCAAAAGCGGTTTTCCTCCAGTCCTAATTTGTCCGCTGGCCAAGCCGAAGCAACTCCCGCCGCGGACCCTAATGAACAATTGAATGACCGCCGGGGGCCCGGGCGTAAGCGTTCGTGGTTCGGCGAGCTAAGCCAATTCCGCCAAGTTCGCACCGACCAGTCAACTGGTGTGAGTACCAACGAGGCCTGTGTCACGGCCCATGTTGAACCATCGGCCGCTAATACCCTTTCACCTCCTGCACCTAGCCGCCAGGCACCCCGCATCTTCATCGATGATTATACCCAAGAGGTGCCTACGCGTACCGAGTGGCTGAGTGGAAGCTCGTTTTACACTGTTACTTCGGTGGCCACCGACGACTCGTTAACCACAACTGCGTCGTCGACATCATCCTACTTGTACGACTCGACGGATTCGGGGGTTAGTACCACGGAGGAAAGCGAGAATCAGCCGTCGTTTGATCAGCCAGGGCATTCTTCCGTGTCCGCAACCAAGGTGGATTCCCCGCAGGTGGTTGAGGCTTCCTTGATTGACCAGCGGGATCAGACGCGCCGCCAGTCCATCCCCCCCAACTGGGTACTAGATGAACCCGTGACCGAGTTCGATGATTACTCGACCTATAGTCCCGGAACAGCCAGTTTCCATACAGCCAAACCGTCCATTGATTCCAGTATGGTGGCATCCCCGCCATTCCCGGTGGGCCAGTTCCCTGGTCGGCAGTCACCCGAAATTCGAGTTCGGGATAGTTTAGCGTTCAACCGGTCCTCGTGGATGACCAACAATTCCAATGACGCCGACGAGAGCTTCTACTCGCTACCTTCTCCGACCCAGGGCGCCCCACCCCACCCCCTTCGTTTGACGGGTATCGATGCCCAAATCACCAATGGCGATGGTAGTGGCAATACCAGTGAGCTGGGACAGCCAGACAGAATGGCCTTCTGGGCCACTGATGGGCGCCAGGGCCACACCCCAGCCCGGGATAGCCATACTTTTGGGCGGCTTAGCGGTAACCGGTCCGAGGTGGGGTCCATCATCGATCCCCATGGTGTGCCGTCTATTATCGTGGATGCCGAGGAATACCATTCGGAAGTTGCCGCGGCTAACGCAGCCCAACGATCGACCGTCCCTGTACCGGGCTCTATGCCTGGTGGTATGCTGGAGGGATTGGATTGGCCTTCCATGTCGTTCATCGGTGCTCCCCACTATCACATGCGGTCCGCCTCCGAGCCCGAGATTGGGTACTATGAACACCCGCGCTCGGGTATGGTTCATCCCCCCCACCAATCCCAGGCCAAGTCTGAACATGAAGTCAGTTGCAACTACGAAAAGGGCGGGGATAGCAGCAGCCAACAACCCCAAAGTCCCGACTACCCGCCCTGGACCGTCATCAGTCCCATTCTGGGCTCCCGATCAGATGTTATGCGCAATCGACCTGACTCGCTATCTTCGATAGTCCCGGCATCGGCCTCCGCGGGACGGGACCGCAGTTACTCGCCTGTACCCCGCCACTCTGCCGACTACGCTGCCACTCATAGCAGCGCCGGCGGTGGATCGGCCTCTAGACAGCCATCTATCCGAGTTCGTGTGAAGAAACTCCGAGCACGACGGGCCAAGTCCTGGAAACCGAGTAAATCCGCGGTAGATTTTATGAACCGCCTGATCCATTTGACCGCCACCGATCTTCGCAAGTATCGCCTTCTGCTCGTCATCACTGCCCTCCTATCACCCGTCTTCGCCTTATACATTCTGGGTGCGAAAAATGACCCTATATCCGCGGGGTTTCCCATTAGGATGTATGACTTGATTGTAATTGTGAGCTTAGTCTACTGTTCCCTTTTAGTGGCTTGCACTTGGCATACCATCACACTGTCCCGCGTATACCATCAACTCTTCACGGCTTATCAGTTCCAGCGCCAGCATCCGGGCCAGATCTTGGCTTTAACCAAGTACATGGAGCTGCTTGATATCTACTCCCCCGGTGCTAATATCGAGGCTTCTCTGAATATAACTACCGCGGCTGCGGATGTCACGTTGAGAAGCAGTGTATCGCCCGCGCTTGTACCTGATACGGCTGATTCCGCCCCTCAACCTGTTATGTCTTCACCCATTCTTGAGCTGCCGGGCAAGGCCAGATCCCAAGTGCGATCCAATTCCTGCGCTTCCTCACTGTCTGCGCACTCGTTGACCTCCCATGCTCTTCCGGAACCCCCTTCCGCTCCCTATGAAAACGATGTGGTTAACTTCCTGGGCTTCTTACGGAGTGAAAAGCGAGCACTGCAGTCCATCCAGGAGAATTTGCCAACCAAAGGTAAGGCAGCGGACGGCAATGCCGCCACTCCAGCGGACTCGGATATTGGGATTCACCATCGCAATCCCTATTTTATCCTGACTCGGGGCGGAAGTATGCTCCCAAGCCGATATATTGAGCGCCAGATGTATTTCCAATACTATGCGGAACTTCTGCTTTCGATTTTGGCCTTTGCGGTCTGTATCCTTTGGATTTACGCCACGGCCAACGAATTGGTGGCGTTGATTGAAACGATCGGGGTGCTGCTCGATATTCCTGATCGTATTCTGGGGGCCACGGTGCTGGCGTGGGGTAACTCGGTAGGTGACCTGTTCGCCGATGTGGCCATGGCGCGGGCCGGCTATTTCTATGTGGCGATTACGGCGGTGTTTACCTCGCCCATTCTCAACGCCATGCTGTCGCTCGGCATCAATTTCTTTATCCAAATTATGCGGACCGACATTGACCACCTGTCTCTCCCGCAATTCGCACCCCCACTCATGTTCAGCTTTTTCTACCTGCTGTTCATTATTTTTATCCTCTGCGTCCTGGTGGTCCCCTGTTTGCTCAAGTTCCGCCTACCTAAATACTTTGGCTACCTGCTTTACTTCTTTTTTGTACTTTATACTGTCGGCATCGTGGTGTCGGAAGCCCTGTATACTGCCTATGGCGGTAATTAGATTTACTTCATTTGGTTCTTAAAAAATATATATTTCGCCTGATAATTTCACACGATTATCCCCCAGCATTCCCTTTATTTTTTTTTCTTAATTCCGCATTATTAATGAACACAAGACCTGTCCCATCTGGAAGTCCTGCCACCCCAAGCCATATATATTTACTTGGATCGAACATCACCCATATTCTATTTATACATAATCTCTAAATACTAATAAAAACTAGTTATTTTTTTACTGATGATATTATAAATCTATTTCTATTTCTTTGCACTTTACAACACATACAATACGTGTGGTCCATCTGCGCTTCTTAGGCGGTAGGTACTATTGAAGGGTTAGCCAACGTTACGTTTGCCAGGATGGCAGCTGCGCCTGTGAGGTTAAATCCACATTAGCTGTTTCCTTTGGTGGTTCTGGCCCAGCCGAAAGTGTACTGCAGAGAAATCACCAAAGATTCTGCTCGAGTGTTATTACGTCCATTTATTATTAGGTGGGTGCGAATGTGGTAAATGGACGGCGCCCTTAGTATACAGGTTTTTAGGGTTGAAACAAACGCGACGGACTAAACAATGTAGGTGTTTAAATTGGAATGGGTTCCGATAGTGGAGAGCACGAATAATCGAGTAAATATATATAAATAGTTTGTATAGAATATCTTTTTAAAAAAATAAAAGCGGGAATCGGAATAGACAAGAAGCTTGATAAATGCTAAATGCCATCTAGTCATATTGGGCTAATGATTGGCCCATTTGGGAGCCAGTCAGCCGAGAAGAAAACTCGGTTTTTATATACCGTCAACCAGATCGGTTTATTTGGGGCCCCGGATCGAATCGAGAAGCTTCTTGGCCCCCTTGGCCTTCATGATAGCGGCGACTTCCAAACCCAGGTTGGCCGCAGCGGCGGGATCCTGGGTCGTGCCGATGGTGGCAATTATTTCCGCCTCGACGACCTGCGAGCCGTCTAACGAGGCCACGAGGGCGTGGAGCCGCAGGGTGCGGGTGGGACCGGAACCCGCCAATTCGGTGTAGACTCCGAGGGGCACACTACAGCCCCCCTCGAGTTCCCGCATCAGCGTCCGTTCCGCGGTACACCGCAGCAGCGTATCGGAGTGAATGAGCGGCCGCACCAAGTCCAGGGTGCGTTGGTCGTTGGACCGACACTCAATCGCCAGGGCCCCTTGGCCAACGGCGTGCAACATGGTTTCCTCGGGTAAAATCTGGGATATACGGTGGGGCCAGTCCAGGCGCCGCAGACCCGCCACCGCTAAAATCAGGGCGGCATAAGGACCGGCGGGGTCGTCGAGTTTCTGCAGGCGCGTGTTGAGGTTACCCCGCACGTCTTGGAAGACCAAGTGAGGGAACCGCCGGCTGAGTTGGGCGATACGCCGAACGCTGCTGGTGCCCACCACACTGCCGCGGGGTAACGTTTCCAGCGTGCGGCCGGTATAGTCCGGGTGGTCCTTGAGCACCACGGCGTCCCGGGGATCCTCGCGTTCCAACATGGCTCCGATTTCCATACCCGGGGGGAGGGTGGTGGGCAAGTCCTTGAGGGAATGCACCACCAGATCCACCTCGCCGGCCTCCAGAGCCACCTCGAGTTCTTTGGTGAAGAGGGCCTTTTCGCCGATTTTGGATAGGGCCACGTCCAGGACCTTGTCGCCTTGGGTGCTCATGGTCACCAGGGGGAACGTGGTGTGGGGATTCCGGGTTTGGAGACAATCGCGGACATGGTAGGTTTGGACAAGGGCAAGAGCGGACTTGCGCGACCCAATGGGGATCTGGAGGGGCGGGGATTTGGGACCCGGTTGGGAGGAGGGGGTGGCGGCGGTTGCCGGGCGATGGGGTTTGGCGGCCTGCTTGCGGATCGTCATGGTCGTTAAATGAATGGGTGTGTTGTGTGTGTGTGTGTGTGTAGGGGGGGCGGGTAGCTAGGGAAGGAGTAGGAGGAGATTGAGGGTAAAGGGAGGGGGGCACTTTTAGGAATAATACAGAAGCGTTAGGTGTGGGTTTTATTTACTAGACACAACCTGCCTACTGTGTGTGGCACTCCATGGATACAGAGAGCCTAACGGTGTCAGCGCGGAGCTCTGTGTATTTTGGGGCTTCCGGTTCCCCTCCTTAAAAAATAATAAGGCAGAGAAGGGGGATTTAAAATACATAATATAGTCCCCATTTCGACGGTGAAACCCCCCACTGCCCCAACCCCTGACTGCCGAAAAAAGACCGTGAAAAAAACAAGGATTTGCCCAAAAGGGGAGAGCTGCCACGTTGGGTAGCATCATCTAGGAAAGGCCTCGGCTTATTGAGCAATTGCAGTGTGGACTTGAAGTAGTAAGTGTACCAAACAAAGGCTTACATATGCTTATGTGTAAGGGAGAGGAAGAGTAGTAAATCTGTACCTCGATAACCATCCCCTTTGCCCTCGTTTTCCCTCGCCCAGCCTCAGCTGTTTTTCGGGGTGGAATGTACCGGGGACTTGGAGTCAGTGACCGCATTGGCTAAATGAGCTTCCTTTTGTCATGCTTTTCTCTAATCATACCCATTGAGTCCGCTGGTTAACTTATCCCCTTATTCCCGCATGTCTTCCTCGGAAAACGATCCCTGTGCCATGTAAGACCCACTGTCTGCCCCTTGAAGGGAACACCCTGCTCATTTTCAACCAGCACACCCCATCTCCTTGCCGTCCAACTACGCTCGAGCTGTAAATGGTCCATTGGCTAACTTTTTGCATCGTCCACCTCCGCATGTCTCAACCATTACCATTACCACGGCCTTAACCCTACTTAGTTGCGGCGCCCAATTGGCCCCTTACACCTGTCCGAAATGCCATATCCGATACTGTACTTTAGCCTGTTACAAAAATGAGGTAAGTAGCACATCTATTCAGTTTGGATCGACCGATTCTAGCCTCAGCGTATGTGATGCCCCGATGAGTATCCGTTATTATTATTACTCATAATCAACCCTAATGATCCCGGGCACCATGCATTGTCCCGGCTGCGTATTTCACAGAACCATCAACAATGCTCCGAGAACTTTTACCGCGATCAAGCAACCGAACAGCTTAAGCAGAATCAGGTAGACGAGGCCGAAAAACGCAAAATGTTGGAGATTCTCCAGAAGCTTTCGAACTTCGATGATGACATTTGGAGCCAAATAGGTAAGCCTCGCTGGATTCAGCAACCCTGGTTTGATTTCTAGCCATCTCTCGTTAGGCATGGTTTCAATCATTAACCCTTGTTAATAGCTGATCCCTCCTGCTATAAGATTAACCATACTGATAACAGGGTTATTTTGGCATTGCCTAGCATTCTAACATTGTCGATAATTATGTGTTAATATATCCACCCTCTTCCTTTGCAGATGGTGACAAATCCACCGATGAGCTATCCGACCGCCTTAAGCACCTTGATCTCGATCGGGCCTCCTTTGAAACCATTTGGGAATGTCTGACGGAGACCGAGCGTGAAGATTTCTATGGCCTGTACCTCGATCCGCAGCGGGCGGACCCGGATGCTATAAGCGAGGTGCTCTGGAAACCCTGGTGGTCACAGCCATCACAGCCCCGAATTAGTGAAGTAGACGCCACTGACACTCCGGAGACATTGGTACCGGCTATTCAGTCGGATATCCCCGAATTCCGGACTCTATTTCCTTCTGCCCCACATCCTAGTGTCATTTACCAGCTAGCCTCACTGGTATTTTCCTACGTTTACGTTAAGCGCCGGTTTAACGGCGATTGGGCCCCCTATCGCGAAGAAGTCTGTCGCCTACTGTGGCGGCTTGAACCGGGCCTGATTTCGAAATCGCATACCATCCCCTCGGATTGTGAAGACGCCCTACTTCTAGTACTCGAAGCTATTCAGCAGGTAAGCCCAGCCGCCGATTAAGTGTAATCAAATAATATTAGATGGATCAAATTCAAACATTGCTGATACTATCCGGTATAACCCCCTATTGCAACACACACACTTCAAATCACTTGGATACTTACTCCCTTTTCGTATATATATATATATATTGGTTTTGGCTATCCTGCATATAATATTACCATTATATTAGTTGGAGAGTCGGGTGCTTCCACCAACCTTTTTCCTCTTCACGCTTCAAGACGTCTTGACTATTTTGTCGGACCCAAGCAATCTACTGGCTGCCCTATCGGACATGCATTCCCTATTCGATATCGAATACACCCGCCACGCCGGGGCCGCGGTGGTTAAACTTTCCAAGAAGGCCTTCCTCAGTATGAAAAAACTCACGTTTCTCTTGTCTTTTATCCAAATGCTAATCAAAACGGCTACACCGCCGGCTCCATCCCCGTCGTCAGCCGCATCGGCCGAAACCTCCGTCAAACTACCGGAATTGGACGAGGCCCAGCATAAGGGGGCGTTGGTCAACGTGCTTAAAGATATTCAGCCCACGGGGTGTGTTGTCCTGGATAATCTAGCAGCTCAAGTAGGGTTGCTGATTGCCAAACGTGAGCACGAATATAAAGTGTTCATTAAAGAAAACGAACAATCCAAGCAGCAGCGTCAATCACAGGCCATCCAGCTTTCATCAACTAGTGAATTACCGCAAATTAAGGTTCTGCCGAAATCGGCCAATTGATTATTGTATATTTTCTGGCCATGGTACACCGTAAATCCCTAATTCAATTGCAAAGTATCATATAAAAATGATAATAACGAAACGCGTGTCGGTATTCGATGGAATTGTCAAGATGGTTAGATAGAGTGTAAATTTCCCATAGTTATCAGCCGCCTGTATTTCGTGGAGATGCTTTGGGGCGGCGATGTCGTTGGTCCAAAACTCTAGAAAATCGGAGGCTACCACTCATTATCCACCGATAATTTGCCATGTTTCAATAATAACCAACAGCTGCAATCTAACAAGGTATTAATGGCTGTGATGGGTGCCAGTAGGATGTCCCCATTAATGTAGGGGAAGTATAATATAAATATTTTACAAAAAAATCAGTCTGTTCCCTGGTTTGACTAAAAATAATTATTTCATCTACTATCCCACATATAATATGGTTTAGCCCATTGTAGCCAAAAGGTGACCATTTGCCATGCTGGCTGTAACTGGTATAGATGTGTTCCAACCACCAGTCACCTTGCACTGTAAAAGTTGAATTTGACTAGATAGAACATTCCATCATCATGGGTGTCAGCCCACCTAATCCTCCCTAAATATGGGAATACTGATCATCCTGTCTGATCTTACCTTATTGCACTATACTCCTCTTCCCTTACTATATAACCCACTATGACTAGGCCCCAATGCTTCTCATGCAACACTCCACCAGCTGATCTAACATTCCTGTGGTAAACTTACCATATTTTTTACATACTTTTATTTTTAATCCATGTCTCACACTTATTGGAAGTATACCCCTGACGAGTAAATAAACCCCTGCCCCTGCCCCTGATGAGTATAGTCATTTTTTCCTCCATTTTCATTATTATATTGTTTTTTCTATTATTATATTTTATACCCTTGACTATGATACACCCCTGCCCCTAACCGGATAATACCCCTGCATTCACACTGCCCCTGGCCCGACTGCACCCCTGTTCAAAGAATAGCTAACAATAGCTTTCTCCCTT
>JANBQC010000107.1:0-58881 GCA_027576995.1 Dimargaris cristalligena
TTTTTCCCACTAGACTGAGACTGCTCCAGTTGGCCCTAATAAGGTTATCAGGCTATATTACCTTGTGGTATTAATTGTGACCACAACAGGCCATTGGCTGTGTATAAAAATGGTCTAGTTGATGTCAGTTTCTTAGTGTCTAAAGTGCTCCTCTTCCCAGCCATACATAATCTATTACGCCCATTGATGGTCGTTTAACGCCCTATCTTATTGGACGAGTCACCCACCCCTTACGCACCCCCTCACATTGCCCCATTCCATTGACTCACACTCAAACTGCTTGAATTCCCTTTCCTCCGCTTATAAACTATTTATTCGATTCTTATTCATCCACCATGACCAACGGTAAACTTCGCATTCTCTGTCTGCACGGCCATGTCCAGAGCGGACCCGTCTTCCGAGCCAAAACGGGTTCCCTTCGCAAGGGTCTTAAGCAGGTCGCCGAGTTCGGTAAGGCATATATGAATTACTTACCCATTGGCTCTGCTCACCGACTTCATCCTGCAACCAGTCTTTTTTTTTATTAGCAAGCCCAACCTGCTGAGTTAAGCCGGGCCGGTTTTTTTATTCAAAGGTATTTTTGTGAAGAAGAATAAGAAGTGTCCCCCAAAAACCCGGGGACCTTCTGTCCTGCCTTATTAAGAGGAGTTTGCCCGATTATTAGTAGTATAGAGGGGGGTTGTTTACCAAAAATAAGGACTACATATGCGACGATTAATCGCTATCCCTTCGGAGCTGTTTCTAATGGACGTACCCACACTCTCCCTATTTATTAATCCCTATAGAGTATATTTCCTCACCGCTTCCCGTGGAGTTGTCCCATGCGTCCCCCTCGGACGAGCCCAGGGACAATGCCAGCGATGGGGCTGTTAAAGGTGAGTATTATACGAGAAGCTAATTCTCGATTTGTAAAGTCATAAAAAACCTAGCTGATAACATCCATACCGCATATCCTACTGTAGAATATGTATAATGGCTACAACGTGGAATGCTCCATTGATTTTAATTCGGAATTATCGATATAATATGATTCATGCCGCCTACTTACTTGCGAATCGCCACTAATATATATATATATATTATGTTGAACATCACGACATGAATGGCCTTTCGTTTGCCAGAGGAACCTAAGTTGGGCTGGTTTCGGGTTACGAATGATGCCTCTGGCCATCGTCTACACGACCTTCAAAAGTGTCTAGATACGATCAAGCATGCCCTAGAAACTATGGTAAGTTCCTTCATTTTCCGATGATTATTATGGACTAGCGTCCCAATATGCTTAGGGTGCTTCCTTAATACTGCGTAACCAGGCCCTATATGGAGCCACGACCGGGTCTCATGCTTTATTTTGGGACGTTGACATCATTTGAATTTCAACCATACAGGGACCTTTCGACGGCATTCTCGGCTTTTCGCAAGGTTAGTTTCCCGGTCCAGCTATTAATCCATATATGAATTGCTTTACAGTTATGTGTATAGCTAACTAAGGGGTAAAAATGTTACCAGTTGATGTCAGTCGAGGTGGTCCACGACCGTGATACTAACCAATTTCGACTTTTTTTTTTACTTTCGGGGGTTACGACGTGGCTTATTACCTACCTACTCGTATCCCCGTATACTAGGCGCTGCAATCGTCGCCATTGTGCTGCTTATTATAGCCGATCAAAAAAAAACCGCCCTCAAGGGAGTGGCCCCGTCGAGCGACTTCCACTTCCAGGTTTCCGACCCCAGCCTACTCCCCCGTTTCGTTATCTTATATGGTGGATTTCAGGTTAACGTTAAGGAACTCGCCCAACTGTACCAACCTGAGGCGGTTGAGATCCCCTCTCTACATGTTATTGGTCAAAGTGATGTGATTATTGCTCCAGGTAGGCGGCAATGAGAGCCCAAATCCCGGATTACTGGAATGTCTTTTCCGCCCCCCGCTCTATTCTCGGCCACAGGCGCCATATCCGTGTCGTTTTACACATTCTTCTCGGCGGTATAGTTATTTACCGACCTAATTGATGGTACGAGACCTGTATTTACCGTTGTTATGAAGCAATAACCCAGTCTCACCATACCATATTGTCTATATTAACTTTGTGATTTTATGTTTAGAACGGAGTGAAAATCTCAGTCATGCATTCAAGAACCCGGAGCTGTTGTACCATCCGGGAGGGTAAGCTCGCCACCTATTTTATTTACATATTATATTTAGACTGGATATAGCGCCCAGGCGAAGTTCACTGAAGGTGTGCGTGTAACTAACTACTAATCCCCATATTTATGGTTTCTATTTGACACTTATTAGACATTTCGTCCCTGCATCGCCGGCCCAGGTGAAACCTCTAACTGCTTTTCTCCAGAGTTTCATCCGCGTACCTTCTCCTCTTTAGATGACGTAGTAATGGTTTGGCAAGGGCGATAGTAAATACCCTCCCCTCCCCCGTACTCCCTGTAGCTAGAGGTCTGCCTGGGCGACATCTACAATCCGAAAATCGTGTAAATAAATTCTCATTTTGGGGACAACGAAGGTGGGATAGTTGATCGATATGTGTGTCCCTTAACTGTCCATGCCCACAATTGGTGGTTAAGCAAGCCCGCGCGCGCCCCTTCCCATCTCACCCTCTTTTTTTTTTGTGGATTTTCCTATTCGTTAATGATTCATTGTGTGGCTGTCTTTTGTAATGCCTCTAGTAATGAATGCAATGGGAGTTATAAAAGTAAGCGGTGGAGGTGATGTGCACTTGCTGACATACCCCATGTCCCGTTCACTCGTTTCTACGTCCTACGTTCTCCTCCTCCCCATTAAATTTACCTTCAAGAACACACCACTATTTACATTATAATGGGCTTTTCCTTGATGAGCAGTACTGACAAAGAAATGTTGTAAAGGTGACAATTAAGTGATTTTCGAGGAGATTAGTAAAACAATGGAATTTTTAATTTCGGATATATTAAAAAGCGATAAATGCAATGAGGGCGGTTATGCTTTCGCCGTTTCGGTGGCCCTAATGGCGATCTTTTCTAGTATTGAACAGGCGCTGGTTATTAATATGGCGCTGATCAGACCATGAACTACCATTGGCCATCTATTAGTGTAATACGAATAATAGCGGGGGTACATTTCATAGAAAATAGATGATTAAACCCATCCACCAATGTGTATATACCTGATAGCCTAATGGCCGAATCCGTGAGCAAGCCCTAGCTAGGGTAAAGCGAAGATAATTCAGAGTAGCGGTCGAGAAAAAGTAGTTTTAGAGATATTAAAAAGCGACATATCCACTAGGGTGTGGGGAATGCCGTGGCGGCTGACCAGTTCCGATAGTATCCCACCACAGGCGCACCCTGGCCTATATATTCGCTTTACTAGGACTTTTTATGTCTAATGTCCCACCAGGGGGCAAATAATAATGGATCTCCTCCACCTTCCTTTATTACTCTATTTTTACACCTTCGGATGGACATGCTTATATAAATTGATTATAATCTGATGGACACTATAGATCCTCATATCCACCATTGTTCGGCTACGACGACTAATTAGAGGGGCTGGCTACCTTTACAAAAAGACCGTATATATGAATCGCCCCTCTCTTCTCTGTGACCTTATACAATTCAGGGATATGGGAGCCATTCAACAGATCTGCTGAAGGGACGGAATAGAATACAAATGGGCGAGTTGGGAGGGGGCATTCTTTGCAGCCGGATAAATTAAAATTAATGTGTAACAGACAATACGACAGGTATGGATCCGCCACTGATTAACTCGGCTCGCTTGACTGGTTGTGTCATTTTAATACGTACATCCCTATTTTTAAGGGTTATTAAAGACTGGTAGGGAGAGTATACGTGAAGATTGGTTTTATATAATTTGGGTGCGTTTTTTCTTCTGTGGTTAAACTTTATGTCAAGTAATTCAGCTATATAATGGGATGCGATCCTTTAATATAGCCGGATATTGCCTAGTGGTAATGCTGGTTGGCTGAAAACCTATGGGGCAATAATAAGACAGCATTAACCAGCCTAGCCTGAATGAACGGTTTTGTCTGACTTCGGTACCCATTAAATAGCCACGGACTACCGATAGCATTTACCTTGACCCATAGTTAACCTACACGGCCAATAAATACCCCATCGCACCTAGTAGTATTATGAAATGGCTGTGCTATATGAATTTAGGGAATACGGACTTTTCTCTAACATCTGCACGCCAACTCCTATATCTAACATGTCTGATTCGACCAACAATACCAAAAAGATTGGGTTATATATTCTAATGGATAGAGGTACGAGTAATGAGATTAGTGATGGAATTAAGGTCAGCCCCAATAACCGGAGCATAAATTTGGGTAGTAGTGGTTCGAGATACAGTTCCGGATACTAGAATGGGAGTAGCTCTAACAAAATATTGATTCAAAACCGGCATATTTCTATAAACACCCATTCCGCCCATCGGTATACGTTGCAAAAAAGGTTACTGGGATCCCAGTTCGGCCCGTAGATGGCATGGTTTTAATGAGATATCCGTCCTCTCCATTTAGTTTAATAAAACTCCCACATTGGTCTTAAGCATAATAACCATTGCTAACGTAAATGGAGGGGACAGGCATATGGAAAAGTACGGGCGCCACCTCGGTTGGACAGGCACGTTGTTCCAACGAAGGGTATATACGTATTTATATATTCCGAATCTTCGCATTATGTAAAAGATTTGACGCGGCTAGAGTCGTACTCTTTAGTAAGGTGGCATATTAACAATGTAGTTACTGTACTAGAGTGAAGCGAAGCGATGGTAATGGCTTGCTATCGATATGGCGCTGTACTAGTCTTTATATATATATATATATATGTATAGTGTAATTCACTTGTGGGGAGGTTTGGGCATTTAGGGTAAACGGTGGACCACGCGACCTTTTCAGGCCCATTGGGTTACTAAAAGGGTGTCAAATTGCTTTAAACTTACACATCCTCGGCTGTATAGTTTCATCAATAAAAGGTCCCGCTGGGAATATCCAATCCAGTTAGCCCCATGGGGTACTCAATCTATACTGCTGAATAAGTCAATACATAAATTTCTAACAGGAGCATTCATGTTATAATAGCCTAGTTGATCATAGTCACTTTAGTTGTATTACTTATGATCCTAATAACGTAGACGTACGTCACCCCCACTATCCAACCGTCTTTGGTGTACTCTGTAATATGTACTGTATTTTACCTGACCAGGACAGCCTGGCCAGCACGGAATCCGGTGGGTCTCGGCCGAAACAAGAAAGTGCCTTAAAGCGTCTGAAATGGACTCACTCTGATGCCACTTACACTATGTGTGAGGTGTCTGTATTCTACCGGATTTGCTTATTGGGGTGCACCCCTGGATAATGGTGTTCGATCCGGGCAACCAAACTAAACTGACTTGGTTTGGCCACATTACATCCCCAGCTATCCACCCCCTCCCTCTCCACTTCAGAAGTGCTCAGCTGGTTTTTCCAAAGTGACAATACACTGGAATGTAAAGTACTGCCTCTATTTTCAACCCTTCCGGCATAATTATGTATGCGAGTCTGACAGCGGACATTGACGGTAGGTTGAATCAGCATAATAATGTAATCACAGGGACACTATATATGTATTATGGTTAAGAACTATGATGGTGATATGGAATGTGAGCTTAGACCAACCAATTAACAGTAAATAGCTAAGGCCACCCGGCCGAAGGAGTTATACGCCCTGTCAGGTCGTCCAGCTGAGAGAAAGTTGGGGTGGGGACTCTTGAACCGAAGTACATGGTTAATTAATCGGTATGGTCCGGTAAAAGAGAGGATGCCCTCCCCATTCCCAGCCGATCGGGTGAGACGGCCGAATATATTCAATCAGGTTCTTTTGTAGGATGGATACTGTCATTTTTTTAATATACATAAAAATCGGACAATGCATATGGCGGCGATGTTTACCTCAAATTTGCATATAGTAGCAATATTGTGAGGTCAATTGACGGGCTGTAATTAATCTAGAATGCCTTGCGAGTTGGTGAATAGAGGAGGAGGGCGTGCGTAATACTACGCATTATGAACTACCTGGTAGATCTATTTTATGGGGGTATTGCCTAACCCATTCACCATCACTGGGCCAAACAGAAAAGTCGGGTGGAAGAGAATGGCGGAGACTGGTGCAAAACCATCAATACAGTCGGTTCGGGTAATAGATGATTGTTGCCACTCATTATTAAATATATCTCATTGGCATAGTTGACCTAGCCAGTCGGATTTTAATATGGTAGAAATGCCGCTAACTGAAGCTACCCGCGACTTATAACAACAAACCCGACTGGTAGACCTTGTCTGGCTGGGTCCTTCTAGAGTGGCACGGAGGGGGGGGGGGGGTACAAATGATTGGAAAGTGTGGGATAAACTGTGCTGACATTATAGGGGTCAGGCAGGGTGCACAACATACAATGTACCTTCGGTGTGGTTGGTGTTTTTAGGGATTATAGAATAATTGGGCGATAAGGAGGGTGGAAGGTCGAATGGTGTTGACCGGCTTTTCATTCACCCCCCCCCGAACCAGGTAGAAGATAGTCTGTATATTTATCCCACACTCTCTTCTTAATTTACATAAGTTCACCAATGGGTTGGGATCCATGATCGTATCCAACGTAATTCCCCCTGTTTACACCTTTTGAGTTCATTGATTGATAGTATAAGAGCAATACGATCTACCTGGCATAGAAAGGCCCCAGCGATGCGGAGTGGTCAGCGGGGAAAGGTGGGTCGCACTCTTCTCTCGTTCGACTACAACTACTGCCCTATCCCCATCCCCAGGCCCCCTAAAGCATGCACACGCGCTATTTTCCCAGAGGTACATTTTGGTATAGGATCGGATATATATATATATATATACAATTAAAGAGATAGGTGATTATTAAACCAAACCACACCCGTCACATGGGCCTGGAGAGCAGCCATTGGTTCGGGTGAACCCGTATCGCGAAACCATCTAAAGAACTGGTCAATCAAAGGACACCGGATACGGAGCAAATACGAAGGGAAAGAGAGAGGGAGAGGAATCCAGCTGTTCCCCACTTATCTTTCTCTCTCCCTTTCCCCTTGATACAGATCGCCATACCCCAGCATCACTCCACTCTTCATTTACCAGCTAGACGTGCCAACCTGACCTTGGGGACTGGATAATAGATAATATCGATTTCCATTTTGGGGGCGATGGAACAGGTGTGCATAGATTCTTCTCTGCATATGTCCTTGTTGGGGGGTCAGGAGTGAAATCCCCAATCGGGCCGAATCTATGGATGTATTAGACAATACCCCTTACCGCGGCTGTTACTCTTGGAGTGCACAAACCATTCCCCATGGCGGCGGTCGATGAATAACTGAAGAAAGGGGTGGTGTGTCTGCTAGACATAAGCCAGAGACACCAACGGCCCAAGTCAAACGAAGCCGACCATAGCTAAATAGATTAAGAAGTGGGTTGGGCAACTTCCTCCTCCCACAAAGAGTAGTTGTGATTATGGATCACTCCAAACATGGCGCGATAAGAATCCCGTATCCAATGACAATGGGAACGCGAATGGACTGTGGAGCCAAACTGGTTACCTAAGGGGCTATAATCCATATGACCACCTGTATAATGTTTGAGGGCGGAGCCCACCCATCCATTTTCACCTGGTGGCGTGCTGCTGTCCTGAGTGTCAATTTGGGTTTAATCGGCCATATCGGGCTGACCCAAGAGAAGCCATACCAAAGCAACCAGCTCAGCGACCAGGATTAGCACTTATGGGTGGGGAAGTCCGATTATATTTCCCCCCCCCCTTACCTATATACCACCCGACCGGCCATGTTTAATGTGGATGGACACGCCTCGGTTTTCGCGGATTTCACACTCCCCCGCCGGCTAGGAGAGAGAGAGAGCCAATTCATGCAAGTCGTTCCAGCGTGATGCAGTCCGTCTGAGCGGGCAACCCATAGCTGTGGGTATATAACGAACCTTCTCTTGGATAATAGGGGGGATAAAAGAAGAATAAGATTACAATAGGGCGGAACGGGTAAGACAATAGAACGGCAATGCAGTATGTGTTTCTAATGAGAAGGGTGGGGTTAAAAATAGTTAGATGGCTGTGTAACAATCGGGAGGAAGTTCCACGCCAAGGAATGATACATATAGGCGAGAAAGCCGGAACAACCCTACCAAACTGGGGCGAACAACTTATTCATAGCCCACCTGAGAACCGCATTCATCCACCGATTTATTCATGCTGGACACACCAGAGGTTGTATATGTATTTAAAGCCCACCAGGCAGATAAAGGCGAGATGGTCGGCGCAAATAGCAGGTGGGCGGGTTTTCAGGGCGGATACACACGCCCATAACCATACAACAATATAGTGAAAGAAGGGGGGGTGTTTGTATGCATGTATGCATACATACATCACAGTCAAGCTATTTCCCACCTCATCCAGGGCCCCTATCTCGGTTATCATCTTTTGGTTATCGCCTTCATCCGATTGGCTAACCATCCGAACCGGGCAAAGGCACGTTCTCCTCTCTCTCACTTCCGTCCATTTACCCTTACTACTCGATGTTTCTATTTTGGGCGGTGGAACCAGATGGCCCACTATCGCTGTTTAAACACCTTCAGCTCCTTCTGTGTGTGTCTCTCTCTCTCTTTCTATATACTCCTTCACGAACCCCCCCCTCCCGTCCACCCCACCGCCGCTGTAATCGATTAAGCGCCCGTAATTCGAGGCGCCCAATAATTGCGGGTACCTGTCTGTAAAATCTAATTCGTTCGGAGGGAAAGTAGTAATAATGGCGGTGGTCTTCACTTTCATCATCTTTATCGGCCCCCACTATTCGTTGTGGTGGTGATTGGCTGGGCCCGGCACGTATTAGGTGCGAGAAGGAAAAGGGGAGGGGGTAAAGAAAGCGGAAAAGGGTGAAAAAGAGGCGGCCGTGGGCCCTCTCTCCCCCCTACTGTGCCCATCATCATGGCTTATCTCCATGCTTCATCAGGCCTAATTGGCACTTGTCCTATTTTGTCTCCCCTCATTTTGGGCTACCTGCGCATAC
Source organism: Dimargaris cristalligena (assembly GCA_027576995.1). Taxonomy (NCBI): domain Eukaryota; kingdom Fungi; phylum Kickxellomycota; class Dimargaritomycetes; order Dimargaritales; family Dimargaritaceae; genus Dimargaris; species Dimargaris cristalligena. The sequence goes on from JANBQC010000107.1 coordinate 9,069, forward strand.
AATCCTCCTCCTCCTATCACACATCCCCTTCCCCTATTATATAATACAGCCCTGGTAATATGCGCATAATTCTCTTCTCTCCCTATTACTTCCGACCACTCAGGGTTGGGTGGAGGCCGCGGGCTATAAAACCAACCCCTTTTCCCTGTTGGTCTAGCGTGGTTTATTAACTCGCATTTCCCTGGCCGCACACTCTTTTGATTGTGGTAGATTTGACCTATTATTCATACACCCCCCTCTCCAACCCCTAAATTACTGGGCGTTTTCGAGTTGCTACGGACAGATTCCTGAGCTTTCCTTCCGGTAATATCCGCGCGATACACACACTCATTCACCCTTTTTATCAGCAACATATCCCAAACCCAACCAAACCTATATAGCCGTTGACTCACTTGGTGACAAAACCGAACCGCGTTTCTTTACATTAATAGATCTCTAGTCCTTAGATTCCTCCATTTCTTCTACACTACTACCACTCCGCCTTAATTTTTGTGCCACGCCGATCCTGTCCACCTACGAAGCAGCCCCCTCATTCCGTCCCCCTTAGTGTCACACACCCAGCCCCTTACGGCGTTAAAGTTCTCTAGCCCAATTTAACGCCGCCTCCAACTGCTTACTTACCTATCTACCTATACGATACTAGTATAAACCTGAACCCTCTCACACACCCAGTGTCTTATATACCGTGGTCCTTGACTAGTCTTTACTTTATCAGCCACCCGCCCCCCTCCTTATCGTTTACATATACGCATATTTATAGTGTCTCACCCGCTCCCCTCTCTCCTCCCTTAATTCCCCCGCCATTGTTTCGGTCATCCGGCTTATCTCCCTATCCTTATCAACCCCTATCTATTGTCGCTTGTTCCCGTCCCTTGACTTGACATGGCACTGCGAGTCACTTCAAAGTGCTACTACCTCCAACCCTTGGTCCCCCTCATACATCACTATTCCGCTTTGACGTCTTTGTCTAAACCTGTCGAACTATAACTCCCTGTTCATTCGACTCTCCCTCGTCTATTGTTCCGAACGTCTTCAGCCAAACTCTCCACTCTAGGATACACCGAGTCCCACCCCCTATACCTCTTTCTCTCGACCTCCCTTATATCTTGTATTATACCTTAATTCATTTCTGTCTCCCTCTTGGTCCCTCCATTCGTCGTAGCTACCACCCCCCCCTCTCTCTCTCTCTCTACTCCTTTGTAATTCTACTATTCGTCACGAATTTTGACGGCCTTTGAACCGGTGCGCTGCTTTTGATAGTTCTACTACTACTGTTCTCTTGTCACACCTACACCCACTGTACTGTGACGTGCTTTATTGGTCAACCGCTCTATCACTACCCTTAATCACACCCTTTTTTATTACTCGTCTTATTTATTTTTTTACAGTCATGTCGCGTGGTTTTACCCTTTCTAACCCCTCGCCGTGCTCCTTGTCGGGCTCTGCGGCTGATACGACGTCCAGTGACTCCGCGTCAGAACCCCCTGAACCGATCCCGCCCCGTCGCCTGCGTCGTCGCTTATCCATCGCCGACCAGGAGCAAAACTGTATCTGGAAGCACCTTTACGGGGTAATCATGGATTCAGCCGATCAGGCCCAACAGCATGGCCATGAAGCCGATTTTCTGAAATACCGCACCATCTCCCATATCTCCGGTAAGGACTACCAGCAAATGGCGCTGCACGCTGCCGCCGCCTCAGCCGGTGCCCACCCTCGATACCACCGGGGTTCGGATGCGTCCGAGACCTGCAGTGAGGGTACCGAGACGGGCCAGAGTGAAACGTCCGGCTTCGAATCAAACGCTTCAATACACACCCGTCGCAACTCCCCCATCATTCACGTGGATGAGGATGATGATATGTACGTGGCTCCCTGCGAGCACCACCCGGCCAAGGGGGAGCGGCGCTATTTGATCAATGACCGTATCCCCAAAATCTCGACCGATCTGTCCAAGGTCGAATTCGGCATTCGGTCGCATGACTTTACTCCCCTGGCATTTAAAACGGTCCCTGATCGTATGTTGGGCGACCGGGAGTACCACATCTTGGAACAACTCAAGGCCCTCCCGAACGTGCTCCACCTCGAGGACTCCTTCGTGGACGACTCCGGGAACCGGGTCCTCGTTTTACCCGTGGTTAAAAAGATCCACGTCTTCCACCGGGACTTGCGGGAAATCCAGCGGATTATCAAACAGCTCCTGACGGCTCTCGTCGGAGTGCACCACAAACACATTACCCACCTGGACATTAATCCGGCCAACCTCATGTCCGACGGCAACGATAACCTGGTGCTCATTGATTTTGGGCTGGCCTCGAAGTGTTCCGCTGGACAATGCTTACCCTCCTGCGGTACCCCCGGCTTTGTGGCCCCTGAAGTGTTGGCGGGTACCGGCACGGGTCCCAAGGCGGACATGTATAGCGTGGGTGTGGTATTGGGGATGATGCTGGAGGACTATTTCCCCTCCGTCGACCTGCGGTATCTGGGTGGGTCAATGGTGCGAACCACCACCACCGACCAAATCGTCTCCCAGCTGGAGGATATTCTTTCGCTCCGGCCGGAACGCTCGAGTAACTCGTACTTTTCCCCACTTGCCTCCAGTTGGGACTACTCTTCCCATGATATTCCCCATGTCGGTAGCTCATCGAGCGTGCCCAAAGTCATCTACGACGCTATTGACCTGCTGCGTTCCATGCTCCTGGCCGATCCCGAAGAACGTATCAGTAGTACCGATGCCCTGAACCACCCATTCATCCAAGCCGGCCCCTCGGAATTCGCCAATACCGATTACTGTACCTACATGAATAAATGGGGCAGCTACTTTTCGGACCAGCTGCGGGCCCGCACCCCACCTATGGAACCTTACGATTCCTATATGGGTGGAGGAGACTATCTGGATAATTACGTGATTTACTACTAATTACTGGAATCTGTGAATGAAAGAAGCACACCCATATATATATAATGCTTTTGTGAAGTAATGGTGGGGTGAATCCAACTTCACATTTTCCCCCTTCTTCACACCGCCTCCTTGTATATGGTATTTCAGATCCAGCTGAATGGTTTTAAAAATCAATATTTTGGTTCTGTGACTTGAGCACTTTTGGTCATTTTATTCACTAATCTGTCCCCGGTCTATGGCGATTCCTCCCCTTATCCACTATAAAATACTCAATATAATCCCTTGTTATTACTCCCATCTTTTCGGTTCAATCTTTTGGTCGCAATAATGTTACTGAGTAAATCAACTTCCCACCTCCATCTACTTTATTTAATACAAGTACTTCAGTATCTTAAAAGGAGAACAATAGATATAATATGCCGGCTTAGTCTAAATGCCGCAAACATGGTTAATCCGAATGTTGTCTTAAGAAAATTGTGCTTACTTTATTGATGTGAGAAATACCTTACAACTAAGGGTGTACCATGCGAACCAAGTGTATCGACGATAGTATTGTCATGTGAAGGGGTGCCAATATATTCCCAAATGGGGCTGGATAATTAAGCGGGAGTAGTGGCTTGGCCCAACTGCGAATTAGGGTGAAGAAATTCCATTGTCCATTTTTCATTATAGAGATTATTCTCACCACGAACCTCTCCATCCCCAGGTCCAATACCTTCTGAGCATTTCTCCTCCTCCTTTTCTTCCTTTTTTCCCTTCACCACCACCTTTTCCCCTCGATCCAATCGGTCCACGAAATGTTGAATGCGTTCCAAAGCCGCCTGGGCAACCGGAACCCCTACGCAAAAAAGGAGTTGGAATACATGGAACATATCGGGGTATAAATCGAGCTCAAATTGGGCCCCGGGAGTATGGTTTAGGCAATGGGCGAACCGTACGAAATCGTCTGCCATTTGTTCGGCTCGTCCCCTTGGATTAAAATAGGCGGAAGGTTATGAAAAGAAGTGGGCGGATCGGTCGGGGTAGTGGTAGTGGTAGTAGGCATGGGGGTGAGCGGTGAAACGTACGGGTGGGTGATATACGGTAGGTGGCCGACATAGGAAGCGTCGGGGGATGCGTAACTGAGGGCCGGGTTGAACAGGGGATCGGTGATGAACACGGGGCCGAGAAAATCAAAAGGAATATGTTGGGTCCAGCTAGGCGTCGTGCAGGTTAAGTCCAGCCAAGGCTATATATATTATACGGGTGGGTGATAGGGAAACAATACACTGGGTTAGTATAATAGAAGATTAGCGACGAAGGGTGGTCAAATGAAAATAATGCTACTAATAATCTAAGCGTAGGGGTCAAGATCCTTTTAGAGGGAAGGTAACCGAAACGATACAGAGGACTTACCGATAGTAAAATGACGCCCTGGGGCAACGGCAAATTGTGGTCCCGGAGGAATAGCATAGTAGTTACGACTAAATCACCCCAATCCGGCGGCATATTTGAGTCATGATAATTACCAGAAAAAAACAATGGTGAGTTAATATGTGGTTATGAGCGGATCTCTAACTCTCCTTCAAAACGGTGGTAATTGGCGGTTACTTCAGTATCTGCGGAGCCATACCTTTACAAAATTTTGGGATTATCTAACCAATTAACTCACTTAAGGTACCCCCGGCGCTATCACCGGCTAAAATAATCCGGTCAGCATTAAACCCCAGGCCACCTTGGGTAGGGGTTGCCACCAGTTTCAGGTACGTGTAAATGACATCCACTAGGGCGCACGGAAACCGGTGTTCGGGGGCTAACCGATAGTCAATGGCTTCAGCGTGCGAGAAACAGCGAGTAAGGTAGGCACGCCACCACATTTGAATATATAGATTTAGAAATATGAATACAGAGCTGAATGAATTATATATAATTTCCACCCAAAAGTGCGTGGATACATCGACATGTATGACCGTGCCCCATCCGTGGCTTTGGTTCCCTCATTCATCCAGCTGGGGCACAGTAACCGCCAAGTGGCCCTTAGTGTTATAGGCGGATTATAATCCCACCCCGTACAATGATAGTGGGGGGGTTTCTAGTGTATTAAAGGTGATATTCAACTTACTAAAGATATGCCGACCAATTTGTTTCGACAGTTCGCAAATCAGGGGGCGATGGCCCCCGAAACCACCCATTACGAACCCGCCGCCGTGGAGGTACAGCATGATGGGTTCCGCGGGAAATAACGGGCCCAGGTGGCCCAAGGAATTAGCATTGGACTGGTGCTTGTGAGTAGTCATTCGGGCCGCCATCCGACCCTGAACTTCCCGATGGACCACCCACTCGGCGGGGAGGATATGGTCCTCAAAGGCCACATTGGTTGGTGCTGATGATGCTTTTTTAAAAGAGTTAGTGGTAGTGGGGCGGAGGAGTTGGGATATGGGTTCAAGGGCTTTGACCAACCCTGGGATAGCCCGCACCTCGGATTCCTCCAGCGTCCAGGGATTAATCGGGTAGTTGATCCCCACCCGAGGTGATACCGCTAGGTCTCGTTGGTTGCGACGGGCGTAGTGGATACCGACTTTTAGGCTGGACGTGAAGGAGTGGTGTATAAAGGTATGGATAAGGGCGACTTTGAGGTCCCAGGTGGGCCGGCGGGGACCGCAGGTAAAGTAGGACCAAATGGTGCCGGCGCAGTGCAAGATTAGGGTGAGGCCGAGCCAGATATCACACCCGATGAACCAGGTGGTTTGGAGGAGACGGGCCAAGAGCGGCATTGGTAAAGTGGTGGGGGTAATTGGAGAGGGGATGGGTGCGGGTGGTGGAAGTGTAATCCGGTGCGATGATTTACTAGAACAGACGGAAAAGCACAATAATTAATGGAGGGTAGAGATGAGGTCCCGCGAGGGCTATTGATCCTGGTTTTTATATGGACCATCACCCGGTGAATGGCTGCAGCAGGATCGAAGAATTGATGTCATACCGGATATAGCCCAAGGTCCATATTTACCACCACTCTTGTATAGTGATAGTGCCACGCAGTATTGGACCGGTCGACCAAGAGAAATCTGACACTAACTCTATTTTTGGCATGGCTACCGCCAGGTCCCATTATCAGTTTAAATTGCAATGGCCTTTCTAGTATTCAGCAGTATTTGCACACCTCTGTATGATGAGAGGTACACGTTTGCGAATGGGGGTGTGTATGTGTATGTTATTGGGCCAATGCAATTTGCTACAGATATTTTCCACGGAATTACACATGCTTATTAGTGGCCTCAAAGATGGGACCCTAGAAACCCTCTCGGGACAGTCTTCTTTGGAAAACCGGTTGGTATTGACTGATCCGCTTTAGTCTATGTAGGGCTGCGGTTTAAAGGGCTTTACGTAATTATTAATAGTTTAACATAAAACTTGGGTTTGTGTTCATATACCCCCCCCCCTTTCCCACCCCATTGCACAGTGCCGCCGTCTCCTGTTTGTAAAGAATACGAGGGCTTAACGAGTAGGCAGGAGAGATGATAGTCTTAGGGCTATGGTATGAATTAAGGAAAGCAATCGACTGGAGAGGGATGGGCGGGATATGAAGATGTTAATCATTGTCGAGCAGTCTCGGTACAAGCTATGTGAGGTACTTCGACTTTTAGATCATGTCTCCTGTTTACATACGATAGCATGCACTCTCTCTCTCTCTCTCTCTCATTCTGTTTTACCGCAATCAGTAGCCATCCTCTGGAATCAATCCGATCGGGGAATACAAAGGAGTGGCCAGGACCTACTACCCTGCTCGGCTTTTATTTTGTAATGTATCACTGCCTGTCACCTCGAAGACGAACAACCACACGGAGTAGTGAGTGGTCATAGTTGCAGTATAATAGTAAATGAGGGAGGGAGTACCAAACCGGTTATATAAAATGGGGTATGAAATTTTATCTGGTTATTGCTAGGATAGGAGACATATTCCGCCGACATCTCGAATCTCGCGGTTATTAGCGAGCATACCATGGCAACCACATCACATGAAAGGGACGCGGTTACCAAATCCAGTATTATTACTATTTCTCCTACTTATTGACAATCCCCCGCATCACAGGCCCTGCTGTCGAGTTCCCTCCGAACCGCCGAGCAGCCAATTATCAACTCTCTCCTAGTGTATTTTTCTGGCTATGTAGTAAGTAACCAAATAATAAGAGAGATGAGAGGAGAGAGGAGGGTTCACTACCACCACCGCTCGGCCCGGCTTATTTTCACAGTACTTTATTCTGCCAGTCACAGCAAACCAAGTAAGGCGAGGGAGAGGGTACACTCTCTGTTGGTCAGAGAGCCGTACGCACCATTCCCCTCCCTCCTCTTCTAATAAGAGGGGTAGGCGATACCGAAAGAAGAAGCCTCGGTTATTTAGCCCGTGAAATTCTTATGGGCTACTACTTACTAGGCTGCTCTTTTCCACTAAGGAAGTATCTTCCCCCTGACTATCTCTACTCACTCATTCCCTCCCTGTTTCTTAGTCTTAACTTATTCTTGAATTCCTACTTTTTGTTCAGACCCCGTTTGACTATACGTTTCCTCCTCCTTAACCCCCTCCAAAAGCGCTCAACTACCTCAGTTCTTAACCCTTAGTGTTCAACTAAACCACCATGGTCGACGGACAAACCACCTCTTCGGTTCGAGCGGGGTAAGTTTCCCCAATGGTGTACGTGGGGTGGGGTAAGAAGGGTTCCTGGGATATGGTAAATGTGAGAGTTCCCCCCACTGGAATTGGCCCTCCAGTACTCCCAGGAATAGGCGACCACTACCTCATTTCTTAGCCTTCCGAAGCGGGGTTTTCCACTAGGCATTTCCAGGACTATACCCCCCTGCCCCGTGTTAGCCCAATTAATACCGCCAGTAGAGCGCCTATAAGACAGTCTCACTAAACTATGCTTCTATTTTATAAGCGCCTCCACCAGTTGGCCACCCGAATAACCCTCCCACATATGGGTTAGCTGGGGTATATTATTTTATTCACAAACGTTGGAACATCTTTACTGACACGACCAGGTGCTAACTACGAACTTCATGTTCCTCATACTGGCCGTTAATTCTCCCTAACCCCCACCACCTCGTTTCACCTCATCTCATCTTATACCCTTTCAGCCATGAAATCGACCTCCGCCCTCTCGAAGCCTACCTGGCCAGTCAGGTCCGCCAAATGCGCGCCCCGTTGGCAATCCGGCAGTTCAACCTTGGCCAAAGCAACCCCACCTACTTGATCCAGGACGCCAGCGACCGCAAGTACGTGCTCCGCAAGAAGCCGGCCGGCACCCTGTTGACCAAGAGCGCCCATGCCATCGAGCGGGAATACCGGATTTTGAGTGCCCTGGGCCAACATACCGACGTGCCCGTGCCCAAGGTGTATTGCTTATGCGAAGATATTGGCGTGATCGGTACCCCGTTCTATGTAAGTGCCCATTTTATATATCAAGTTGGCTGCAGGGCCTAAAAATCACATCCAGTAGATTGGGGTTTTAATACGGCCATTTTCAATAATTATAGGTATTCGTTGGTGAGCCCTTTAATTAACTCCATCGTGGCTGTATTTGTCTCCCCCCTCTCCTATGCATTCACTTATTCATTCATTTATCTAATAGGTTATGGAGTTCCTCGAAGGCCGCATTTTCAGCGACTTTCATCTCCCTACTATTCCATCGGCCGAACGCGGGTTGTACTGGCGTGAAGCCGTCCGCACTTTAGCCAAATTCCACCGGGTCGACTACCGGGCCATCGGACTCAGCGATTACGGGCGCCCCGCCCATTTTTACGAACGCCAACTGCAATCGCTCGCCAAACTGTCCCGCGTCCAAGGCCGGGTCCCGGATCCCCGCCACCCCGGCCAGTCCGTGGGTGATTTACACCGCCTCACCGAATTCATTGACTGGATGCTCGCACATTCCGGTCCCGACGCCACCACGCTAGTGCACGGTGATTTCAAAATGGATAACCTCGTGTTTCACCCCACCGAACCGCGCATCATTGGCATTCTCGACTGGGAATTATCGACCCTCGGTCATCCCCTCTCCGACTTGGCCAACTTGCTCCAACCTTACCGCTGTGATTACCGCACTGGTCCCGCTTTCCTGCGCGGCTACCGGAATGCTCCCCCTTCCTCCAACACTGCTGAAGCGGGGACCAAAGACCTGCCGACCGAGGGGGAGTTGATTGACCAGTATACGGCCTTGACCCACCTCCCCGCCGTGCGGGACCATTGGTCCTTTAATGTGGCGTTTGGGTTTTTCCGGCTGGCGGTAATTACCCAGGGGATTGCGGCCCGGGTGGCCAAAAAGCAGGCGTCGTCGGCCCAGGCCCAGACTTATGCGGCGGCGTTCCAGGAAATTATGGGAATGGCCCTGGCGGTCATGGACGAACAGGAACAGGAACAGAAGCAGAAGTCGAAATGGACGTCGTGGATTAAAAGTCGGTTGTAGATAACGGAGGAGGAGAGAGGAGGGTTAGATGAGATAGATATACTAGGAGAAAAGGGAGGGTGCGTAGGTTTATTATGGGCTGGTGGTTTCTAGCGGTACAACTACGGAAAGGCCCACCACCAACCACTCTTAATTCACAAGTCCTCTATGATCGACCCCACAGAAGTGACATGCACCATCGTATGGCATTTTAGAAGTCGCGAATACTACTTGGAAGAGCCCCCTCCCCTTCTAACAACTATTTCGAATTTTTGAACCAAAGAATGAGGGGAGGAGAGTCATAGCAGTACCCCGCCGTACTATAGACTACATAATATAATGTGGATATTCAATAAATCTTTTCAGAATACAGCTCCAAGTCAGCTGTTTTCCTTAGGAAAATAGCTTCATAAATACAAGCTATACCAGGGAGAATGGCACATAGGATAGGGCCTATTATTCCTGACAAGTATAGTTTGATCCACGTCACTGGACTATTAATGTGCGCGGTTGGCGCAATTCATACAAATTAAATACGCTTGCGGACCACCAATCCTCTCCAGCAGCTTCGAACCTTACCAATAAGACCCGCGTAACGCAAGTCTTTATAGTAAAGTAGTAGTAGCCACGGTCTACATGATGTTAGCATCCACACACCTAACCCAAGTTGAATTTGAGCTGGTCTGGTGGTGTAGGCCCTGGGAAAGAAGAGAACGGGAATGGGAATGATAATTGGAGGTATAGGGTTGAATTGGAAGGGACAACCCAAACTTTACTTTCCTTAACTCACATGAACCTTAAACTCATACTACTCATTTAACTCACTCCTTCTTGTATTGTAGTTTGCTCTTTCAGCAGAACTTCGATACTCTTCATTCCACCATTTATATAGCACATTTCCCATTTTGGCCATTCAGTCTATTCATTGGATTTTTTACTCGGTTAACATATTCCTATTTTGACTTGGCCGATAAAACCTACGCCAATACCCCCCACCCACCCGCCTTCTTCTCCCTCGAGTCTCCCACCCCCGCCACTTATTTCGCTAATGAGTTCCTGTCAGGGTGAAGCCGGTCCGAGCGACTACCAGCCCTCGGGCTCCCGTGGCCATAGTCATAGCCACGGACATGGGCATGGCCATGACCACGACCACGACCACGACCACGACCACGACCACAGTCATGATCTCGAACCCGCCCTCAAAGACTCCCTGTACAGTAAAATCGACATTGACAACGTCCGCGGGTACAACGAAAGTGATACCGGCGCAGCTAAGGGGATCATCAAACCGTGGCACCAGCGTAAAGAGCGCACCCCGTGTTTGGAAAGCGACTGCGACGAGCAACTGATCGTTTTCATTCCGTAAGTCCCCCTTCCCTGCGCTCGGTTGTATTTTACCCACCCTCCTTCCTACGCGGCGTCCCTTGGGGACTCTACACTATGAAAGAGGTATTATATAGTAGACACTAACCATGGTTCATCACTAAAATTACCCGCGCATGGGCGATTTTTGATAATATAAACTGCACCGCAATTTCCGACGATTACTGGGATAGTCTAACCGGCATGGCCAAAATCAAATCCATCTTGCTCATCGGTGGACCCGGCGCCCAGTCGCCTGCCAAACTCAAAGTGTAAGTAGAGGACCACCTCCCCCCCTCCGCCCACACTTGCCAAACGAACGTTCCGAGTACTTTGGTGGATTGAACATTGGTCGGCATAAAACCCCGATTCATTGATAGATTCGCTTATAATTTCGACTGATGGGGCGCAGCTACAAACACCTAATTCGCCGGGCAGTCCGAATATTTATCTAACACCTTCAATTATAATACTCGATACTGCTGGGCCATGTCGGTAATTCACTAATACTCCATCTCCCCCAACGGCCTATAGGTTTATCAACTCCGATGACATTGACTTCGACAATGTCGAGGATCGCACCTGCACCCAGGAATGGGATCTAATTGAGGATTCCGGTAAAGATGTGGTGGAATACCACACCCGGATCACGAAGTTCGGAAACGTTCGGAGTTTGACCCTGTATTTCCCTGAGAACTTTGGCGAAGACACCACCCGACTGCAGTATATTGGCCTTACGGGCGAATGGACGGAGGTAATTACGGTTTTCTGATTACTGAACATGCTCTTAATAGCCACCATCTGCGTTCTATCACTTCTACCCCCTGTCAATTCAGCAGCGTCTTCACTGGGTTGATGACGGATCAGCCATTGAAAGAGTACACTGTTTATATATTCATGTATAGACTTGCTTAATGTGTGGAACTATTACTGACTGATCGTATATCCAATCTTATAATCTAATGCCGATTTAGCTGCGCGACGATCCTCTGCTTACGGTGTACGAGCTCAAGCCCAATATGGCGGACCATAAAGTACCCGGTGACGAAAGTCGGGTGCACCAAAACATATTTTAGGATGAAATTGGGGAATATTTTCCCCACGGATCGATTGGTTTACACACCATCATTACTATCACTGCGTCTTCCCTGTGGAATGGAATGCTGTATATTTTATTTGAATAAGTGGACTTAATTGTAGCGTATTCGTTAGCACTTCTATAACCCACCTATCAATCAACATTAATCGCAATAAATCCGTCACCTAATTAGCGAGCTGGTTTTCTATAAAATTCGTCGCTTAAGCGTTGACCCCCCCCCCACTACTTACTTCGTAACTAAATATATGTGGTTTGCTGTTAAAGAATTATTCCAGTTGGTTGGCCCTTTGGGGGTAAGATGGCGCACCTTTTCTATAAGTTAAATAATACAAGAGCCACTATGGATTTGAAGGAAACCATAAATGGGGATATTTTTGAGGCTATTCAGTAAAGAAAATACCCATTCATTGGTCACGCCTTGGTCATGCAGACAGCGCACGGAATGTATAGGAAATATGTGAGGGCGGGGGAACGCAGCCCCCCACATCTGTCATCTGAAAGTTGGTGGGCGGGGGAACACAATTTCCCCCCTCTCTCCCATTCAACTTGTGAGAGAGGGGCGACTTTTCCAGGCCTTACCAACAGGATAAAACAAGGTTTTTGGTGTGATAATAATAATACTTGGCAAAATAGTAGTGTGTTCCTTTAGCACCCCAGCATACTCTATTACCACACAATACCTCCTTCTTACCTTTAGAGATTATATATATTTATATTATTCTATATTTTCCCCGGGCCAACCACACTATATTAGCTGTACCTTCAGTACTCTCTCCTACCCATCACCCCTGTTGTAATATATAAATATAAGAGAGAGAGAGAGAGAGAGAGAGAGAGAGAGAGAGAGAGTAGCATATACCCTTCTTTTCTGGGCCCCGTGCCATTCCCAACCTCGCCTCTAGTGCCTCTCTTCTTCCTTTCCTTTCCTACTGTACTGTGAGACCCCTTTTCCCTTTTACCAGCACACCTCTCCCATTCGCCTATTTTGTCCTTCCTTAACTATTCTCCACTTTGTCATTATTCTCTTCTGAGGCGCAGCTTCGCTCCCCTACTCTACCTTATCATACTAGAACATTCTTATATACATCGCCCCAGTCCCCCCCTCTCGGTCTAGTAGTCGCATACAACCACCCCCCTCCCCACACAATGATGAAACTATTTTTCGGCTCGAAGCCCAAGGCTTCCCCCAAAGACGCCATCGTCAAGATTCGGGAGAACTTGCTGATGTTGGAGAAACGTGAGGCATTCCTCCAAACTCGTATCGATAATGAACTCAAGGCCGCCAAGCTCAATGCCACCACGAACAAGCGAGGTACGTCAAAGGTTATTTTATTATTATTTTTTAAAAAAAGAAAACAGGGCCGATAGGAGGTGGAGGATTCCCGAGCGACATGGGGGGAGGTTAGAATTCCTTTATATGCACACCCTCTATATATCGATGGTTTAGGGTGGCCCTGGTAATCCCCATCGGCTGACCCTACCCCCTCCCATCTGATTCCCCTCTCGAGTATACCCCCAAATGGGGGAATCGTCGGTAGCTAATGAATGAGACTACTCACCTCCCTGGTATTGCCAAGTCGCTGCTGGGTGCTAGCCCTAGCGTATTCATATATTTATTTCCGGGAATTACCCTTACTGTCTTCATGCATCCCAGCTAACCTATCCATGTGTATCTCCATCTATTCTACTAAATACTACGGTTACTCTATTATATCCCCTCTTAGCCGCTCTGGCCGCTCTCAAGCGGAAAAAGCAGTATGAAGCTGAAATCGAAAAAATCGCGGGCTCTCGGCTAACCCTCGAAACCCAAGTGCTGACCATTGAAAGCGCCAATATCAACCTGGAGACCATGAATGCCATGCGCACTGGTGCTGAGGCCATGAAGACTATCCACAAGGACCTGTACGTAATCCGATTGTTTTTTTAATGATTTTCATGGTATAATTGTTGAGTGCGCCACAACCCATGCTCACCAGTCAGTCCGCCACTTAATGCCATCGGTTTAGCCAAACTACTCGGTCAATTTTACCATGTATACTAAACGCAGTAATCACCTATATATATATATATATCCACTATAATATCTAATTTATACTAATACCCTTCCACCATTAGGAATACCGACAAGGTCGATGCCACCATGGACGAGATTCGCGAACAAATGGACCTGGCCAACGAGGTCTCAGAAGTCATTTCCCAGCCCAACGTATTCGGCACTGATCTCGATGAGGAAGAACTCAATCACGAACTGGAGTTGCTTGAACAAGCCGAACTCGACTCACAGTTGCTTAATGCCGAAAACCCGCCTGTGCGAACCCCACAGGTGGCCGTTTCCGAGCCCGGTAAGTTACTGCTTATTAATATGGTATTATTATACATTAGGAAACCAACTAAATCCTGCTCTAGTTTTAATAGGCAGGTTATGGATATGTCACTAATATAAATATTTTTATTCTAACCTCTCACTTTTCTTCCTTTTAACCGTGTATTAATTCGGTATATATGATACCCACATCTCCTCCTTTATTTTTTTTTGATTTCCTTCCATCTGACAGCCCCTACCAAGATTACCAACAAGCACCAGTCAATCAGCAAGGAGGAAGAGGATGAACTCGAAGAACTTCGGGCGAGTATGGCCGTATAGACGACGACAACGACCAAACCCCACAATGGAAGAGGCGGGGGGGTGAACCAGAAAGGAACGTCGTTGCCAGTGGGACCTCTACATATTAAATGGTGATGACCATCATGCAATTCTACCCTCGCGATCCAAGAAAATAATCAACGATTATAGACAGACCCCATGATACTTTACTTACCCTCCTCCCCTAACCATCCGGCATTAACCGCGCCAACCCCTTCGTACTCTATAATTCCCAATACTCTCACTCACCTGCCCTTTTATTACGTCTAACTCACCACTACACAATGTAGCCCTTCTCTCTGTTACACTCCATACGCTATTTTTTTTTATTCTATGTCTGTTGAACCCTTTCATTTTCTTTTATATTCTTCTTGACTTGACCCTCGTTATTATATCCCCCAATCATTAGGGCTACCCTATTATTCGTATTTTCTTTTCGAATCCAGCTTTTCAATATATATATATTACTGCCCCCACCCCATTCCACCCCTCCTCCTCACACACTTGCCAACTGAATCACTGGCCTAGTCTGACCAACACATGTATTATTGCCCAGCCAGGGCGGAGAACTACTTTAATTACCATTAAATCTTCTTGGCCTTTACCCTACTCTCTATCGTACCCTCCCCACGCCTGTGGGGGTTTACTGCGTGCGATGTCTAAATATAGATCCATGTGGGAGAAGTTCATCCAAGCTGTATAACGAAAAATCCATTTGATGAGGCAGGTACTACTGGTTGAAAATAAACATCCCACCAACTTTCCCATACACATATCGGTTAAAACCTTATACAACCAAGCTGAACTTCACTCATGTGCTTTGTAACTCTAGGGTAAACATTTTCCTTGATCGAGACCACAAGTACACTTAGCTATGTAACATCAAAATCCCTTGACCTACCCCCCATTTCCCTGATTTACCCTGTCCGGGATTATTTTTGGCGCAGTGTAGCGTCAACAGGTAACTGTTGTTATACCGGGATTTGCGCCGGTATTGTCGATGAAGTGGTGGTTGTGCGTGGGTACACCTGAAATAAATCGGAACATGAGATATTATTTTACTGAATGGCAACTGACATGTTGACCATTGTTTCCAAAGCACTCTCTCACGCTTAAACACAATAATGGTCGGACCATGGGTCAATCAACTCCAGCACATAAACCCTTCATTTTATGTAGAAGGGTTGGGGCAATGGGATTAGCAACATATTGAGGTTTATTGGAATAATTACATACAGATGCTCCGTGGGATCAGATAAAGTGAGAAGGGGTAGGTGAATGGGGAGGGCATTTCGGATGCATTATGGTATGTAATAAAGTTTGGTGAGGGGGGGGGTAGAAGAACCAGATGCCAGTAACGGTAGAAGGTTAAAAAATGGATAGGTAGTGGTTGAAGATTGCGTCCGCGGGGGAGGTGTGCAGATAGAAGTGAGGTCCGGCCTCATAATTTCGTGGTACTAGACATGGCCGTGAATAACAAACGAGTCGAATAAAGAGAAGAGGGGTATAAATAATACAAGGCGATTGATCCGCAAAATATAGGGATAAGATAATGGATACTATAAAAGTAATAGAGATGAAGGGTAAACTGGAAGTGCAGCTGGGAATGAAAAGATACGCGCGGTAAATAGCCTATCCAGGGGTAGAGAGAGAGACGAGCTATCTGGTTGGGCCAGGGAGGTATAAAAGTAGTAGAAGGGCGGGGAGTTTAGTAACTCAATAGAGGTTGAGCGGTTGTTGGGGTACTTTGTAAGTCATGTGTGAAGCAGGGAGATCGATTGATGACGAACCCAATGAAGGTCGTAAGGACATCCGTTTACAAGGGTAAAGAGGCGGGGAAAAGGAGAGGTCGTCGTGGGGGTTATTGGGGATCGATTCGTACCCATGGGTCATTTCCTGGGGCGCTACGGTACTCAAGCCACCAATACCTAATGATTATAAGCAAAAGCCAAGGGGAGACATTCAAATAGGTCAATACCAGTTGGGAAATACGATTGATAATGTATCTCGAATAGGTGGATACTCTCCCTAGATGCAAATTTGAATAAGAGAGGCGGTGTATCAGTTACTTACCCATATGAGTGGTATGCTAGATACAAGGTATATGACATCGGCAGAAATATAGAATACATGGACATTATGATTCGTTAATATAAAAAAATAGCAGTGCTTATAGGCGGTGATAGCGTGACCAACAGCGGGGGGGAGGGATCATCGGTTAAGCAAAATATGTGAGCGTAAATTTGGAGGGGATGGATGTGCCAAAAAGCAGATGGTGGTGAAGATCCACCATCTCCCCCATTTGTTAAATAATAGCACAGAGGGACTGCAATAAGAAATGAACTCAACAAAATATTAGACATTTACCCGGAAGTTGGTAGGGGCACTGATAACCAGCTTGCGCACATTATGTTTGGAGTTCCGCGACGAACGTTTCCGCTTGTGAGGGAGAGAAGAGGGAAGGCCCCTTTGGTCCATGTTGGGGACGTAGCCCAGGCAAGATGTGAACAGGCCAGCGAAGGTCATTTTGACTGTCATTATGAGATAGGGTAGGAGGTAGCGCAGTGCGGAATAGATAGCACCGATATGTGTATAAAGTGAAATAGAGGGATTGATGAGTTGGTGAGTTACGGAAACGAATAAGGACAGAAACTAACTACTTTCTCTACATAGGTATATAACAAAAAAACAGATATTGGAGTCAAGGGAGTTTCACTGCAATAATAGGGAGTAAAACCAAATAGGTCAAGCGATGGAGTGAGGCGGCCATGGACCGAAGTATATATATGAATGGGGCAATCCTGAGGGCTACATGTCCAAAAAACATCCCAATCAAAAGGAAGAGCAAGGGAAGGAGAGGGATAGGCATCGGGTTGCGCAGACAATCGGCAGTGGTAATTCACAGGGGCAATCCTTGCTATTATCCGGCACCCGATATGACTGTGGGCCGCAAATAGATAGAGTGGACGGAAAACCAATCTCCCTAGGCAGAGAGCCCAATTGTAGGTATTTACCATGCCCCCCTCCCTTTCTCTCTCCACATCCATCACAACAAAATAGGGGATATGGTTGGCATATACTCCAATTTTGGCATTCGCTCAATCGGGCCATGAGCACGGAGTAGCTGCAGCAGATGGTTATTCCAGGGGTGGCGAAAGGACTGAATATATGCAGTTAGTAAACTGCATATATTTATTTACCATCATTGGCTCTTTCCTTGGCCGCCCCGCAATACAAGGGGTCCTCTCTTTTAACCCCACCCCTCAATAATAAAGGATTTGGATAGAGAGGAAAGTGAATTAAGAACCACTACTGCCTGAGGTTGTATGGATTGATGATATTGAAATGAAAAGAAAAAGGCCTCTACATGGCGAACAGGGCAGGCTGGAGCGGGGCTTACCTTGTGGAATGGGAAAAAGATACGAAGAAGGCTTGGCGAAGGAAAGGTGTTCCCTAAAAGCAATAGGTTGTACAGGTGACACAGTGCGGGGGGTGAATAATTGGTGAGGAAGGGGGAAGAGGGACAATAGGACTAGGTACAATCAAACCACGCAGTGAAGAGGAGAGAAGGAGAGAGAGAGAGAGAAGTGGGGAGCGCAAATACGGAGGGTGGATCAGTTAAATACCTTTGTTTTCGAAGAGAACAATGTATGCGGGATAGTCGATGGGGGGTGGACAATCAGGACTTTCTCAAATGACGAACGATGGAGAATTAAACTGCAAAAACGAATACGAAGACGAAGCAGATGGATACGTGGTGGCCGATGGAGTCGAACAACGAATTAATAAGAGTAGTAGTAATAATAATAATGGAAGTAGTAGTAGTGGAAATAGCAGGGGAAGGAGTCGTAAGTACCGATACTAATAATCAAGGGTGGTGGTAGGCAATAGAACAGGGAAAAACGAGGACAGGCCAACGCCCGGGCTTTATATGTACAGGCCAGCCGCATGAATGCAGCTAGTTTATTTTCCCCGCATATACACACTCTGGCCCTAAGCTGGGCTCTATTTCGGGAATTGGCTCATATGGAATTGTTGAGGGGTGGGTGGTCCCAGCCCAGTATTCTAACCACTGGTTCTGAAAAAACCCAACGGAGTGCTCCTTCCGGCACCCTTCCCGCAGTGTGAGGGTCACCAGCAGCCACTTTCTCTTCATTATCTCCTGCAGATTCAGCTGCCGCGACGGCTGCTCAATTGGCGCCAAAGTATCTGGCGCATACGGTCACAAGCAGCCTTATTCCTTCTCCACTTCATTTTATTGCATTTCGGCTCCGTTCAGTTCAGTTCACTCGTCTATTCCCCCTTAATTGCTAATGATCTCATGCACTCTCCGTCCCCAATACTAAGGAGCGTATTAGTATTAGTAGTAGTCGAAGGGGTGAGTCTAGAATATGAACAGCCTTTGTGCTTCATGAATAAAATACAGAACCGCGACCTTTCCCCCACAGCGACAAAGGGGGGGGGTGGCTAATTGTGTGCGGTATCCGTAATAAAGGTGCAGCGATCCCAATATTTTTGCATCCTGCGGTTGACTTGTCTCTGTGCGGGTGTACGTCAATGGGTCGGATCCGCCTTTTCCGTTTGACTTCCAACTAATGCAAGGCCCGGCAGTCAGGGCCGCTGCCCTACGGATAACTCCGCCAGCTGATCTTAATTTTGGTTTGGACAGCTGCGCTAGGAAATAACCAAAACAGACCAGAATAGGGCAATAGTTGTTATGATTTTGCCAGGGGCTAGCAATATATTGGCAGGGTTAACCCACCAATGGGTTCGTTCGACTTGCCCTCCTCCTTCGCCAATCGAAGCTACCGCTGGGCGAAGCCTTCTCGATATCTCTCTCTCTCTCTCTCTTTACGTAGCGACGGGAACTCTCGGTAAATATTTGGCGAATCACCCTCGTCGTTCTCTGTCTATCCTGAGAAGGGATCCCTGTCGTCTTCAGAAACTGGACATGGCGAGTTGACAGCCTAACGAGAAATCAAATCAAAACAACGCAGGCCGTTGTCATTTCCAATGATGGACGGGGTGCCAACTTAATGTCCAATGAAAAAAATGTATATCTATATGAAAATGAAAATGGTAATGAAATCCATGCCCAACGGCTCCTCAAGGTGCCACTGCCGAGTGTGTATTATTGATTACACTTGAATATATATATATATATATATATAACATTTATTATATTTTAGTATGGAATAACATGGTAGATCCAGGAGAAAGGGATTGGCCGTCTCCCCGTGGGGTGAGGGAAAATGTCTCTGGCTTCTCACTGACTACCTCCCCCCACTCATACAGTCCGGCTCTCCCATTTACCCTCTCATACACCTGAATCTGCATGTAACCCAGCTAGTTTGGCTGTGGGTGTCAAGCTCCCCTATTCCACATACACATATACGCGCACGCACATCTACCCTACCACTACTCCCCCACCCCCGCCACGACTGAGCCCGTTAGTGCTCTACTGTGCTCGCTCCGTCATGGACCCACTGCTAGAAAGCCACTGCAAATCCGAGGGCTATTGTGTTATTGTTATGGATGATTCCAAGGGAGGGGTAATCCAAGCGGTGTCCTTCGGCGCGCTGCATCTGCGACCTGAAACCACACTGAGCAAACGTCAAACAACTCCTTCCAACGAAGGAGAATAGTCCTGCGCTAATATCAAAGAAGCACTCTCTACCGAGGCTCATCATCCAGAAATATGAAGTGTTTTCGCCATATATCCTAATTTCATAGCCGGCTGTGAGGCTCAGACTGTGCCAAGTTCGCGAGAGTGAACGTGTATACTAAATAAATGGATAGGCCAGTCAGTGGTCAGTGGCTCTCTCTAGAATGTACAGCGGTGTCCGATTAATGGCGTGGTTGTTCTCTCCTATTCGTTCCTTTACCGAATCACTATCATTTCTTTTATTAGTATTATGATTATTACTTCGGGATGGTGGCGAATAGCAAGTATAGAGGTGATGAGGCTACTGCAGTGTCGTCAAGTAATCGTAATTTAAACCAGGCGGTTCTTCAACCCCCAGGTGCAATGGCCCCGGATTACCCTAGGACGCCGGCGGACTTTTCATTTAGATTTCCTAGCCCAAGGATCAGCGTGTGATATCCCGTAGATTAACTGATTTAAAAAAAGTTCTTGAAGTGCCTCTATTTCGGCTATGGCTGGGCTGATTTTCCATAACCTATTTTTAACCGATCATGGCAAGGAGTTTCTTTCATTTCCCCTCTCCCTATCTTCCGCAATCATGCCCGTTTCATGCCGAAAATCAATTTGAATCATTCAATAGTGGTGGTTGCGCTTAATTTAATAATATATTCCATGTGATACCTTTCCCCCCCCCCATCTCCCCCTCGCCTACTCTTTCCTTTTCCCTTCTCTTCTCCTTCCTCCGGTCCTTTTCGCTCACCCTTGGTTCCTTTGTTCTATGATTACTCCCCCAATGACTCGGGATAGTCCCCCTCCGTACTATTATTAGACCATTTCGCATTTTTCTCGCCGTCGGCTGATCTACTCTATTCTTCTCAATTTTACTCAACGCCGTCATCCCCCCTTCCCTCCTCACCTCTCTTCTCCTCTCACCTTCTCTCCCATACTCATTTACCTTCCAATACAACCCCCACAGTCGCCAAATACATTGCCAATATAGATGGGAGGTGGAGGGGGCTTGGGATCTGGGGGTACTGTAGTAAGTCCACATGAACAATTAACAGGGAGATGTGGTCCAAAAATAGCACAGCGATAAAAATGGGGGCGGCGGGCACTGGATGGATGAACCGATGCTATCGAAGGGCTTGTCCTTTCTTTGATGTCTATCGGTCAGCTGAGACGACGGCCCCATTGTAATCTTTGAAACATCCAGTATTCAGATATAATCCGCCACGGGATAAAAATAGATGTTTCCCTCCGCTATTTCCGGTGGGGCGTAGTCCTAACACTACCAGGGCCTTTTATTTTAGAATTCAAAGGTATTGGGATGGGGGGTATATTGAATACCCTTCGTCCTCCATGTCCTCGGGATTCAAAAATAAAAACAGCGGGCTAGGGTAACTAGAAAATATAAACCAGCCTAAAGAAACCCGCCTCTTTAAACAGCCGGGTCTATCTTGCTAGACCAAAGGCTAAAGAAACCAGGGGGAGGAGGCTTGGATGGGTGAGTAATACATAGGCTGGTTAGTACAGCAGCAATGTCGGAGAGGTTACTTGGCGGATCTTTTTTTTCCTCATATCCCCTGACTACCGGTCCCTTTTTTAACATAACATAGTGAAGGGCTGCAATAAACAATATAATAATACTAAAAACAGACAGGTGGGGCAACGTTGGCACTTGAGGTTGGGTGCTGCTGATGTTTGGAGAGCCATACACTCCCCGAATAAGCAAATGCACAGGGTAAAGCGAAGGCCGGGAGGGGCACTTCCTATTCCTCCTCCTTGCATTTTCGACAACCCGGCATTATAGTATATTGCAATAGTTGCACACACAACACACCCCAACCCAATCCAGCCACCCACCTAGCGGTCTATAGTTTGGCAGGTTAGAAGTGTCCAAGTTCCAGGGACATGGCTGTGGGTCAAACGGGGGGAGAATGGTCGTGTGAGTCAGCTGAACCACGTCTGGAATGCACCATCGCCCTTGGACGTCAACCCACTTTAGGTTATAGGGTAGTAAAGCCGACCCGGGGCGTGGGTATCGCGCTTAAGGCCAGGGAGGGGCCTAACTCCACCAGCGGACCGGAACGAATAATCATGGAATGTCACAATGTCCCCTCACCCTGGGCCTAAGGTAATAGCGCCGTCCCACGCCGAGCCGCCGCACTCAAATGACCACCCCTTCCATATAAACCGCATTGTTCGACATTGGCCACCATCCCCCTCTCCCCTGTCTCGTGGTGTGAGAAATACCTTGGACCAAACTTAAAATAAAATAGTAATCCAGGGTACTCGGAGCTCAAGTTTTTACAGTGGATTTATATCTGACACAATGCCGATTAACAGTAACAGACGGAATATAGCAAGGAATGGGGAGTCTGGGCCTGTACCTTTTCCACAATGGGCTCAATTTCTTGATCCAGGTCTTCTGCAGCCTCCATCTACAACAAAAGAGGTAAGGGGGATGATAATACGTATAGATAGGTATGGGCCAAGCAGGAACAGTCACACAATTGGTCGGGGCGGGGGATTAGTCATCGGTTTAAACATTTGGCCTTCCAAAAGAACGCTCTTCCATTATACTGGCACCCTCCCCACACACTTTCATGCCAAGCTAAAGCCAAGTCCGGATATATACAAGCCCACCTGGTCATGAGGGCGGGAGAGGAAACCGGCGGATCTAACCCACAAATAATAGAACCCGTTGCAGTCGATGGGCCAAATTTTGCCCTGTACATAGATTGCCTACCTTTTCGGCCAGTTCCAGAATGACTTTCCCACCGATTGATGCATCCTTGTGATTATCGTTAATGGCCACATTGATAACGTGGACCCGCTTGCAGAACGGGGATCCCCGGCTAGTAAGTTCTAGGGGGCATGGGTAGACGAGACGTAAAGGGGGTTCCATAGTAATAATGTAATGCCAAAATTTAACCCGAGTCGGGCTAGAAGGTTAGAATAACCGTCTGTAGGCCTGCTTAAAAAAATAGCTGTAGACCACCAAGGAGGTATGGGTACATCATACCCAACCCAACCCCCTTACTTTCGGTTATCTCTTTTCCCTTCCCAGTGCGAATCAATATCCAGAT
Organism: Dimargaris cristalligena; assembly: GCA_027576995.1. Classification (NCBI taxonomy): domain Eukaryota; kingdom Fungi; phylum Kickxellomycota; class Dimargaritomycetes; order Dimargaritales; family Dimargaritaceae; genus Dimargaris; species Dimargaris cristalligena. Next base: position 32,225 of record JANBQC010000107.1, read on the forward strand.
GCAGCGACTGGGGTTCACGATATAGATGCGTGGGTGGAAGGTGATAGGATGTTAAATCCCTACACGTGTTTAGTGCATCTGTACAGGGGGGTATGGGTGAAGGGCAAATGGGAGGGTAGGTGTGGGAGAGGAGGAGTATATGCCGCTCCCTATCCCGTGTAGTTTACCTTCACAGACGGCATCGAAGCACCGTTCTTCGCAGGTAATGATTACATCAAAGGTAATCTGTGAATCCTGGAAGCGTTCAGGCGCCAGTTTGATCTTCTGATTGCGGTCCAGCATCGACAAGAGGCCGTTCCGGGTGTACCTGTTATTCATGTCGGTCGAGGCGTGTACATAATTGGCGGGTAAATTAATGAGTATTGATTAGCGGCCATCAGTGACAGGCAGGCCCGGATTAACTAGCATGACCTAATGGGTATGTATGTAAGTGTGTGTGGCCGAGGTGGCCTCTAGTTTAGGGCATTACTGGCCCTACCTTGGTGAATTTAGATCGGTCTTTAGTCGTCACTTGGAAGTAGTGGGCCCCATAATGAAAGGTGCTACATATATGGGGGGGAGGGGGTTACACGCGATTGTGAAGGAGGCGCGGTATTCGGCTGAAAATAGGCTGGGACACTTACAATTCACTATCCCGGGCTTTCAATTTGGCGTATATTTCAGTATAGGGGGTACCAAAGTCAAAGACGTTGGGGTTATCGGCTGATGCGCCGGGTAGTCGCACCATACTGCCTGTCCCGTAGGAATGAACGTCGAAGCCACGCTGATTGAGGACATGATGACCCTCCATACTCCGATTCTGGTTACTGGCGCAAATGACGGCAAATTGGACCATGGTGGAAAGTGTAAATTTCAATTTATATGTAATAGCCAACGGTGGTACGTGGTATGGCCCCGATTTGAGTAGATGGGAACAGATGTCTAATGTCGGCGAATGAACGTGGTGGGGGCCAATCAGAAATTAGGGTGAAATGGTGGGGTACAGGGAATGAATAAAGTCTGTAAATTGTCTAATATAACCAGTCGGAATTGGAGTGTGCCATGGAGGTTAGGAAAATGTGGAATGTGCTCAGCGAGTGGATTCAGTTTTCCAATCCAACCCCTCTAAACTTCGCGAAGGCACTTTCTGGCCCTCACGAAAAAGAACGGTTGCTTTTTTTCCAACTCTACTCAAACAGCACCGGTACCCCGAGCTCTACGCTAAATACCTCGTTTATGAGTCCAACTGGCTTGGTTACCCTTGTAATCAGAGCTGGTTTATTAATGACTTATTTACTAGTTTGCTACTATCCAGTCGGCGTAGCATGGCTGGAAAGTCAGTGGCGTACGCATTTGGAAGTCCCACGACGACCCACTGGAGGTTAGATCACAATTCGGATGTATGTCTACACATGTAGCCGGCTTACACGGCGCCACAAAGGTCCCAAATGACGCTTAGTTTGTAATATCCATAACCCGAGTAAACAAACCCGCGGTTTTCGGCTTCCATTAGGGTGAAATCCAAACCAGCTGTATAAGGTTTTACATAATATATATATGAGGGAATATATGTGAGAATAGCTTTTAACTAGTAATATTGGCCTCATCCAATGGATTTTTCGCTATACAGCCTAAATGAACTTCTCTCATTAGCAACCAGTACTTCGTCCATTTAACGTTCGATAAACGCCCGGCTAAAGCTTACTGGGTACTTCAATACCAATTTCACGCAGAGCCTGCCGGTCACTACCCAAGATATCCCACTTCTTCCCGGTCTGGCCCACCCGGGCAGCGGGTCGGAAAGTCTCGATTAAATCACCCGTGGCAAACGCCCTTCCTTCTTTTCCGAAGTGCTGGTTCAGGACCATACGGGCCACGATATCCGCACACTGATATGCCCGGGGCATACCGTCCCCACTAAACCCCGCACAAATAAACTGATTCGACAGATCCGATTGGAATTCCGCCAAGGGACCCACCCACGGCAAATAGTCCGAACTGAACCCCATGATACCGGTCCAACTCTTTGCTACCACTAGAGGGGTTTCCCCCCGGAAAGAAGACGCATAGGAATAAGAAGAAGCTGATGAAGGGGGAGAGGCGGGAGCGGAAGCAAAGGCCCGGGATCCAACTCGGAGAAGGGCCGACCGGAGGGCCCGGTCAATGGCGGGGTTGACCTGACCATCGTCCGACTGGTCCACTTCCATGCTGGGCGTAGCATACCGCATCCCGCCGAAAATGACCATACGGTCGGGGCGTTGCATACCGTAGTCGAAACCGTGGTTGAAACTCGTCCCGAACGACCAGAGTCGGGGGGTCGTGAACCGTTCGGTGGCAATCACCTGGGCCCGAATGGGTCGGATAAGGGGGGCCAGGGCGGGGAGGAGGTGGCCGGCCCAGGCGTTGGTGCAGTGAATGACGTAGGTGGTTCGGAGGTTACCTCTAGGCGTGGTGACTAGCCATTGGGGTACGGGCGACGACGTAGTGGTGGTGGTGGGTTGGGGGGTCACACTGGTGACGGGAGTGTACGTTTGAAGATTAAGACCCTTGGCGAGGGCGAGTTCGACAATGCCCCAAACTAACTTGGCGGGCCACAGTTGGCACCCCGGGATTTTAATGGCACCGATAAAAGCATCCGATTGGTAACTCTAGGTCAATAATAATAATAATAATAATAATAAGCATATAGGTTTTTAGAACAGGTGTTGGTTAATAGTAGTATACGCCCCAGGGTTAAAATAGTACGGGATTATAAAGAACCAGTTGAAAAAATGGATCTCAAGAAATGGCCTCGTTTCCGTTTCTACCATACACCCTAATGTATTATCTGGCACCCTCGTATAAGAATACTATAGGCATACGTGGTTCCCTGACCTCCCGGGTCATTTTCGACCTCAAGCGACGTAACTCACCTTTTGGCACTGTTCCCGGTCCCACACTTCCGCTGGAATCCCGATACCCGCCTGCTGCATCGCCCGCCAGTCCGCCTGCAACGTTGTCCATTCCATTTCCGTCTGCGCTCCCAAAACACAACCGTTCAGCCGCCATTCACAATCAATGTTATACTTCTTTACCAGCGCCTGGAGCTGCTCTAAGGTGCGGTGTTCGAACCGGGTGATTTGGGCCGTGGTAGCAAAACCGTCGCTACGGACCCGTTCGTTAAAGTACCGGCAGTGCAGGGGAATAATGTGGCCGCCGTTCCGGCCGGTAGCGCCGGAGCAGGTTTCACGGGCTTCGAGAACGACCACCCGGGGGGCGGGGACCCCGGCCGCCCGTTCCTCGGCAAGGCGGAGCAGATGCCAGGCCACCGAAGCACCCGCAATACCGCTGCCGATAATCACCACGTCGGCTTCGGATGGCAGGTGGGGCGTGGTACGATGCGTCTTGAGAGGGTTATGCTCCAGCCAAAAGGGCGTCAACGGGTTGGGGTTAGGTAGACCAGGGTCCATGGTGTGGAGTGAAGACAATGCGGAGTGGGGTGGAACGAATATAGCGGGTACGGTGGAGGTCGATTGAGGCGAGCAAGATATACAAAGGTGAGAAATGTGGAGTAAATTTGGGGAAAAGAACGAGTAGTATAAGTTGGTATAGTTAAAGTTGCCAAGTGTAGCAAATTAATGACAGTCCAAGAATAACTTTAGCGGGCTATCGGGCGGTTATTATAACTCGACGGGCATGGTTGGTTAGCTGAGGTCAAGTGCGGGGCGTCGTAGGTCATCATAACCACCAATAGTAAGCAGTCACTCGTTTCCTCTCTCCAATACTCACTCCCTATTCCACCTCTCGTACGACGTTAGTCACACTTTCTCCGAATCAGGTGAATGATTGGGAAAGACGCCAACCTCCTCCCACAATACAAATTTAACCATTTGCGACACTGAAAAAAAAAATACCCCGGAAACCCCTAAAGTAATGTGGAGGACATAGTTATTAGAGTATTTATGGTGGTTGAAAGCGAGGGTGGGGATTGCCGGCAATTTCGTTGAGGGATTTTCCCGGCAATCCTCATTTTAATGGTCACGGTGGCCCGTCCGTTACACGGTTGAGCATAGGTGCGGCGGTTAGGGTCTGGGAATGATGGATGTCGGAGTAGCGGGTCGTGGTAATTGTCGAAAGTCGGAGGTGTTCGTTGTTTCATATGGGAATTGAAAGTACTGTCGCGCCATTCATATCTACCCAACAATCTCGCTAGGCGCTACGAAAAGTCGCCTAGGCACGAGCAACCTTCTCGGGATATTCGCAATGTTGGATTAGGGCATGCCCCTGGATAAACGCACGTAATATGGTCGCAAGGCAGACCTCTGCTATACCAAGAAGGGGGTGAAGACGGCATAGGCGGGGGTTAACTAATAGATGAAACATATTTGAGTGACATGGACTATTACACTTTCACGCCATTTTACACATTTGACCTTTCGGGTTAATAAGCCATTGCCTACTGCGGGATGATTATACAGCTACTCTATACACACATCCACTGTAGCCATGAAACCAATAGTTCCAATTAATCGGTATATTATGAAAAAAACCTGAATAAGCCTTAGATTCAAGGAACCAATATATGAGAGGTTTTTAGAGAGACGAGAAACGAAATTCGGGGATACCTCTGTAGTTACGTATGAACCAAAGAGGACTTCAACACTTACTTTAAAGGTACGGAATATAATAGATTTTCGAGTACTGCCCAGTTCTACACTCCGCCTCGAGGTTATATGACCCTGGTCAGATTCTGCCACATTTTTAATACCGAAGAGCGGATGTATACGTTTATAAAATGACAAATCTATAAATTTTCGGTTGTGGCCATATTCGCGTGTTAGCACCGTATCCCGTTAGATCTGCGCAGTTAAGTACGTGTAAGCCAATTTAGTACTGAGGTGGGTGACCACTTGGGAATAGTTGGTGCAACAACCTTTTTGCAGATTCTTCATTACATTCAATTATTTATTTTTTTAATATAAAAATAAACAAGGTACTGGTTTGCTTGAGGCTGCAAGGATGCCTCCCATCAGGTATTTGAGACCTGTGCATGGGGCTACCTCATTGCTGTATATTAAAGTTAGGTGAGTTTCATTTATTGGTATTATTGTGCTAGTTACCTAGAATCACATAGTACTGGGGCCACAATTGTACTTTTTCCTAAGTGGTGACGAGCTTCAGCTACAGCAAGTCCCGGATTACAACATTAATGCACAACCCGATTTTCTGAGATAGGAAAAATATTGACTTTTACCTCCTAAATAATTTATGGAAGTAAAATAGACATCAGATACTTAGTAGGGGGGGGAGATTATCGATAATAATTTGCCTTGTGAAAAAAGGTGGTTTGTCGGGTATTGTAGAGCTCAGTTATCGACGTAACGGAATATAATAGAGTAGGCTTTAAAGGTCGTCTCAAATCCGTTGTGGTCAACAAAGGTGACGGTCCTATAAAAGTAATTGGTTGCCTTGACTTTGGCCATAAATCGAACGTAACAATTTTCGTGTTCTGCATATTCGACCTGCCCTAAGAAAGCAGTATAGCATTGGAAATACCACTAAAACAACTCTCGTTAGGGAAAGTCTGCATTAGTGTGTCATTCGCGCCGGTCTAATTGTTTTATCCCACTGACATATCCGAGATTATAATCGGGGCATTTTCCCCTTAATAGAGAAACCATACTTACGGTCTTTTTCCAACGATTTCATTTCACCGTCAAATGTCTGAACGTATAGGTTCATACTAGATGCGTTTATAGTAAGTACGCCTAGGGGGTTAAGCGGTGTACCAATAACTACGGTAGGATTCTAGACAAAATAATGAATGGTGATTCGACTTGTCTTCTACAGTTGGGAAAGATTAATTGGGCAAGTCAGTATTGAGTAATGGTTAAATAGTAACGGCGGGGTAGGGTTAGAGATAAGCGATACGACCATTCATTTTATATACAGGGGGGGCTGGTGGAATAGTATACATTCACTAAGCTACCGATTTATTGATGAACTGTGGTAGAAATGTAACTAATCCGATATATTTAACAAAATCAGTATTACCTTTACATTAAACTTATATGAACCAAATGTACTTAACAATTACCCCGGAAGCCTAGTTAAAAAGGGGGGGTCGGGCAGATATGGCCATAATATCACATGTGAAATTGTTACTGCGTCGTTACCAACCTAATGGGATATGGCCTGAAATTGGTCAATCACTGATCTGATCAACTAACATTCATCTCCGGAGTTTGATTATATGATATAATAACGTATACATCCAAAACACATTGAAATATAACTATCGGTGTAGTCGCGGAAGTCCTAGACTGCCAAGCCAATGATAAATTGGGGGCAATCCTGCTATATTTATCAGAGATTAGGAATTATGATGCGACCACCGGGTACATGCTTGTTGAAACTAGATAAATGTAATGTGTTGGTTTTTAAAACGTGCCATGCACAACTCCACTTGGAATGAATCAGCCCATGTAACCTTACCTGGGTTGGTTGGAGAAAAACATGGGGATGGGTGCAGGGGTGAATTTTAGGGTTACCAGACCCGTTCTATCCGTTTAGATTCGATCCAAAGGATGATTATCTATTGCACATGGGTACCACAACGTCGGTTAGTTAGGTGGACAATTAAACATTATTACACTAGTATTTTGATTTCTTTAAGGGGTTTTAATGCCGAGTGAAACAACAATCGATCTATAATCAAAGTCGATTTCTTTGCTTATAAGTATAAATTCAATCTCTAAATATCGAATCACGGGACTCATTAGCAATTTATCAACCCTCCTATAGTCAACCAACAATAATGGGTCAATTAATTCACCTGTATTTATGATTTGCTACCTAGATATGTATTTTTTTATGCATCGAAAAACCTGGTTAGCAAATAGTTGATGGTTGGATCTAACCATAAGGGCGATATCCAGCCTGTTGTATAGACCCACCCTTATTTTACTCACCAACACCACCCGTGGTCGTGGTTTTTCATCCATCGGTGGACTTTGGGCTTTACCAGAAGCATCTCCTTTAATCTGGTTAAATAGAAATGGGGTATCAGGCCGGGTGGAAGAGTAGATCAACTGAGAGAGTAGGCCAATAGTCGTTTGCGGTGGGCACTTTTTCCCCGAGTTTACGTTTTGTCCCGTCTAGTTTCTATACACTGACCCACCGATTCATACAACTCCCGCAGGTCAAACGCGTAAACAGTGATGGAATTAGCCGCGACTGGGATTGGGGACTCTGCCTCTCGAATAATGATGACCACCAAATATATCCCCTAACCATGGGACCCAGTGGGGCAACGGCAATCCCCTTCTTCTAACCACAGCGGCTTGCGTTTATTATCTGCGAGTAAGGGCGAGGGCTGATTAGCAACTATTCTGGATTCCTCCTATTCACTCCCCTACCACTTAATCGCCGAATATCCAGAATATTCCCCCGCCATCTGTTTTAAAATTTTTACTCTCTAAAAAAAACCGCCCCCATATCACAGTTGGGCCTAGGCGTATTTTTACTGGCTAACCGGGGTTTCAGCTATAGACTTTGGGTGGATGTGGCCTTCTTTAGCCATTGGCATCGACGGTGTCTCTCTCCACCAGTGGTAGGTAGTAAAGGCGTTTCCATTTGCTAGGGTCATAGTAAAATTTAATGCGAATTTTAAAAAAGTGTCATATGGGCAAGGTTGCCAGCGACAGATGTATAAAATACAAAAATTAAGGACAGGATGGCCCGGATATCCAGTGAGGTTAAAGGGAGAGGGTGGTAAACGGGAGTCCGCCAGCATCTAAATTGTGCGCTGATATCAGCTAGGCAGAACTAAATGTATAAAAATAATAATAGTAAGAGAAAGGGAGAGGGAATGATGCGAGGAAATCGATAAATGTAGGAAAAGTACAAGTGGAAAAAGCAAAGTGGAACACAGTCTAATAATTACAGAAGCGTATATTATTCACACACCCCGGTGTTCTATAAATGGGGAGGGGGGCATCTAAATATCGGTCCAGCTGGAGTAAGCATCTACTTTACTTGGTCGAGGGGATGAGGTACTCTCTACCCCATAATCGAAGTCCTGGCGGTGTTGTGGCTCAGGTTTTGGGACTCGAAGTAGATGGTGACCAGACCAATGGCAACCTCGATACAAATCAGGATAATCACGATCCATTCGAGGAACTCGCCGTGGTTTCCGTTGAGGTGTTCACGCAACATGTCCAAGAGGTCACTGATGACACTCACGCGGTGGTTCATGATTTCGGCACGCTGGGAAATTTCCAAATAACCGCGGATGGCGTCGTAGAGGGGCTGGAGGGACGGTTCGGACCAGAAAATCTCGGGCGTATCGAGAATATTACTGACCAGGTTGACGTTGATGCGCATGATAAACAGCTGACCAATCTTTTTGATGATAGCCGAGCGGGACATCTTGACCCGGCCGGATTTGGCCATCAACTGGGGAATGTGCTTGGTGTCGTTGATGGTATCTTCGACCAGATCCTCGTACAAGGTCAGTTTGACGGACTGAGCAATCGCGTGGGAGATGGCCATCTTGACCATATAGTTGCGGGGGTGGCGCAGGCGAATGACGTCGTTGTAAATCATAGGGGGGAAGTTGGGGTTATAATACAAATTGAATTCCTCGATTTCAATGTCAATGGCATCCAGGGACTCGACCTCAAACCGCCGGAGTTCCCGCAGGGTTTGCTTCTCCTCCTCCTGGGTCATGGCCCAGAAGACGATGACACCGTAGTCAAAGACAAACACCTCGCTGGTGAGGTGGTCCTTGATGAGATCAAAGTAGTCGCTCTGGTTGTCGGTACCGCTGTCCTTACGAGCGGCCATTTCGGGGGACATGGTATCGTAGGTCACTGAGGTGGACAATTTAAGGCCCTCGCGGGGGGTAGTGGACGGGGACAGGTCGACCAAATTGTCACACTCAGCGTTCCTTGTCGAGGTTGGGTTGCCAATGGGGATACTCCGCTGTTTGAACGTGAAGGGGGAGTACAGGCACTCGTCCATCAATTTGGGGGCGGACTGGCGCGACTCCTTGCGCGACTGCAGGTAGCGGAACACGGCCTTGAGGTCGTAGGAAGTAGCGGTGCAGTAAGCGGTGACGCGAGGCAGGGTATCCCGACGGAGTTTGCGCCAGCGTTCGGCGTCAATGAGGTGGGAGGTGCGGTCCTCGTTGGTGAGCTGGTTCAGCTGGTTGTATACGTCGTCACCGCCGTAGAAGCTGCTGAGTACCTGACCCGGCTGCTCCTCGGCCTCGTCGGGGAATAACGCTAATTTATGCGAGGTTTTGGAGGTTCGGTAGGCCGACTTGGTCTTGCTCATCCCACGGTTGAGCACGTTGACGGACTTGGAGCTGGTCATGCGAGGTGGGCCCCGGCGGCCGGCGGAGGGGCCTTCGAGGCTGTGGTTGCTGGAGGAGGGGCTCAGAGTAACGGGGGCCTGGGCCAGGGGGAAGGCAATGCGCTGGGTCAGAGACGCCGAGGGATTGGGGATTCCGTCACCGCTTTCGAGGACCTGGTAGTTGCCGCGGGACGGCCGGCGGAAGCGTTTAGTGATACTGGCCATGGTGGAAAGGGTTGTCTAATAATATGAGAAGAAAGAAGGGGTAGAATAAAGGGGAGAACACAAGAGAGAGTTTGTTGTATTCAGCGGGGTTGTATGCAGGTAAAACGGGTATATGCTGCTGAAGTGAGGGTTGAGTTGAGTTGTACAAGAGGAGGAGGGCACAGGAGTGCTGCGGGGGGTTAGGCTCTGACCAATAGGCGAATGAACTAGAATAAGAGTGAATAAAATGAATGGTTAGGTTGACGGGGAGGCGGAGGGGAGCGGATTATATGTATAGAAGAGACGAAAGGAGGGGCGTAGGCTACAGCGAGAGTCTTGGAGAACCGAAAGAGGCGGATTAGCATTCATCCGCTCTTTGTGACCCTTTCGGCGGCAGCAGCAGTGCGGTGTAAATGAGCAGAGGCAACTTAGAAGCCGCGATTGTCACATAGATTAAATGGCATTCTCATCGACACCTCTCCCCCCCTGTACCGATACTGCATAATGGTGCGAATCTCGGTAGTTATTTAAATCATTGAGAGCTAGATGGAGAGCCGATCATTCGACGTTTACGGGGAGAGAGCCCCCAGCATGGGCAAGGTAATGAACGTTATAGTATTCGAGCTGGAGCAGTTGGCTAGTCAGCATCTACCCGTTCGTTCGAGAGTAACCGGGAGGCGTAAGGGGTGCTGCTTGCGACGGGTTGGATATTGCCATGCCAAGGTCGTCATGGTTACCCAAGATATATACGGCGGTATGGTATGTATCGCTAACGTCATGAAGGGGAGGGGCGGAGTGATAGTGACACGCACACTCTCGCTCTCATAACTGCCCAATCTCTTTAACCCCAAGGCCCCTTATTTCACACTGGTTATTAGTAATACGCCATTACCTATCTCCTCCCTGCCGTCCGTTCTCTGGATTGCTGCTTCTTGGTCAATCCTATTTCGCCACCCCTTTGGGTTAGTTTGGCGCCTGCTGTAGCTCTGTGCTCTGTAGAGTTGTTTTAGTTTAGTTTTGTTGGTATGGTTCGAGTTGTGGGGTGAATCCCAACCTCCTTTTGTTCCCCCCTGGCCTTACCTTATCCTATCGCCAGCCTGGGACTCCATGGTCTAGCCATTCCGTTAAGATAAACAGGGTAAGGGAGAGGAAAGTCGATACTTTAGAAATAGAATAACCCCTTGCCGGCGAAATGCGGGTCTATTAATATGGGTGAAATTCAGCCCAGCTATATAAGGGTTTACATTATATGTGTATGGGAGAATATATGGGAAATTTATTTTTAACTAGTAATATTGGCCGAATCTAATGGATTTTTCGTTATACAGCTTGGATGAACTTCTCCCATATCCATCGGCAGTAGACAAAGTCGCAAAGAAAGGGCGTATATGCGCCTAGAAAGGATTGCCAGATGCTTTGACTCCCGGTTTTGGGGAGGGGTTAAGCACCGCCAAAGTTTAAATGGTCCCGAACGAATACTTTTGTAGGGCTCGAAGGAAGCACACCCATGTCAAACGAAACAGCGGTGGACTTGTTCTCCTCCCTCTCCTGGGGTGGGCCGCCCTCTACAAGGCATAAACATAAACATCATGTACGCATAGAGCAGCGGAAGTGAGGCTTGATTTAATGGCAGCGGATAAGGAGAGGAAAAGGTGCACAAGGCCTGAAACATCCCCCACCAACCGACCGTTCACGTGAGTCAATAGCAGCAGATGGGTTGGAAAAAAACAGGCTTGTGCGTTGTTCCAGCCAAGGTGAAAAAAAGACACCTCTAACCTATACTTCCTCTACATTCCACCCATTAGTGGGCTGGGGCTATAGTGTGGACCAAGCAGACTGACAGAGTGGGCCATGATCCCAATCCGACTTGGCCATTGGATGAGGGGGGCCTAGATTAGGTTGGTGGTATATTTTCCGGGAGGTTGGGATTCCCAATGGTCCCACCCCACCACCCGAATGTATGCATGGATGAATGAATGGTTAACATCCACAGCACACGCTCGCTCGCCCAGCATGGTGGGAGACGCGCAGATACTATTTGGGCCCTCCCCTTTGAAGGCCCCCATGGTTAAGTTGGCTTAATGTCTGCATAACCGAGGTCCTTCCTTCTTTCCTCATTTTTTCCTTATAGTCACCCCTCTATAAATCTGACAGTATATGTAAGTCCACCGCCCAACAACGCGACCTATCCATCCATCCATCCCCCTAGTGGGTGCGGGGCCGGGGTCTTCGATGATACTTTGCCCCGAACAGACGAACGGCGGAGGCGTCCATCCATCCACCCACCCAAGACGGGAGTCCGTATGACCCATACGGAAGGGGAAACCTGTCGACTGCTATTTCCCCCTGCATAACTCCGAGTAGATTCGTTTCGTCGGATGGGCCCACTTAATCTCGCCATGAGCCGATCCCCTTCGCGGTTACGATCCTGACATTCCCGACATGTTCCGATCCCGTTGAAGCGACCTAGGATCCCAAGGATTCGCTTTTCCTTGGCCTTGCCCTTGCCCATCCCTAGCCTCATCTCACTATGGTGTTGGCCATGACCTGTCTCTGCCTCCGGTTATTATTCATGGATATATTGCCGTCGAGCAACCCGTATATATAATATATTTATATATATTATTAGGGGGGTATGGAGTCATCGTAACGTCTCTCGAATGTCAAGCGCAGATGGGGTTCTCTGAATCTCCCTATCGAATCTCTACCGCGTTGGAGGATGTTGTTATAATTGTCGTTTATATATATATGAATCGTTAACCTGGGGTCACCTTCCCCAAGGAGTAAAACGCAGCTTTGGTCCTCGGTATGTTGTCCAAGCTGACTTCGGTTCTTCCCTCGCCGCACAAGAATTCATTTGCAATTTCCCTCCTGTTGATCCAAGTCCATCCGGGATCGGAATGTGCAGTAGGATCTCTCTGAGATTGGTATACGGCGAACGTGGACATAGCCGTAGGAGCCCTATATTTCCGCTATTGGATAGTAGTGCGGTCTCGGTTAGTAGATACCTCGTCGTATATCGTTCTGCTTTTCCGGTCATACGGCGACAGTTATGTGGAAAGGGTGGTAGACTGCGCGTGTTGATGTTTTGCCGCCGGTTGGAGTCTGCACCTTGATTGAGTATTCCTACCTTCTTCCCGCTAGGCTTGCGCGCAAAGTATCTCGGCGATCTGGCCTTCGCGTATACCCCAGTCCCACCCATCTTTGTATTACACTCAACGGGTGTCACGCGGACGCCCTGGTCGATCTTTCGGCTGGGGGCTCTCCTATGGTTCTTGTGTCCGGCTGTCATAAAGTAGTTTATTCTGACCGGTTGTTCCCCTTTCCCTTATCCTTTTACCCTTATCTCTCCTCTACACCGGAGTCAACCTTTTTATCTTACTTTATCACTAACCCTGTTCCTCTGCGCACATGCATCCCCACCTGCCCCTCTTGTTCCAACTATAGCAAATGGCTGACGCAGCTCCGGCCGATATTCGTGGTGGACGTGGTGGTTTTGGTCGCGGTCGTGGACGTGGTGGTCGCGGCCGTGGTCGTGGTGCCCCCCGCCGTGGACGTAAAGATGAAGAAAAGGATTGGGTCCCCGTGACCAAGCTCGGACGTCTTGTCAAGGAAGGCAAGATCAAGTCCATGGAGCAAATTTACCTCTTCTCTCTGCCCGTCAAGGAATACCAAATTGTGGATTTCTTCCTCCCCCAACTCAAGGACGAAGTCATGAAGATCATGCCCGTCCAGAAGCAGACCCGTGCCGGTCAGCGTACCCGCTTCAAGGCTTTCGTCGTCATTGGTGACAGCGATGGTCACGTCGGTCTCGGCGTCAAGTGCGCCAAGGAAGTCGCCACCGCCATCCGCGGTGCCATCATCCTGGCCAAGCTCAGCGTCATCCCCGTCCGCCGTGGTTACTGGGGTACCAACCTGGGTGAGCCCCACACCGTGCCCGTCAAGGTCACCGGTAAGTGCGGTTCCGTCCTGACCCGCCTGGTCCCCGCTCCCCGTGGTACCGGCATCGTCGCCGCCCCCGTGCCCAAGAAGCTTCTGCAGCTCGCCGGTATCTCCGACTGCTACACCTCGTCCCGTGGTTCCACCCGTACCCTAGGAAACTTTGTGAAGGCTACTTTCGTCGCCATTGGCAACACCTACTCTTTCCTCACTCCCGACCTGTGGGGTAAGACTAAGTTCTCCATGGACCCCTACCAGGAACACACCGATTTCCTGGCCAAGGCTGCCGACAAGCAACGCTTCTAAATCTACCGACACTCCTCTCCCCTCATTCCCCCTCTTAACATCAACTTCTGAGATGTCGGGTGGGCTAGGTGTATGAGTGAGTTGTCTCTTTTCCTTGAGTCTTTTTTTCATTTGGATGTTCTTGGGCGCGGTGTATAACCAAAACCTCCCCTTTCCTAACTAATCTATTATAGATTAACATGTAAACTTCCTCAAGGTTCTTCACTTCCACTCTTTCCCGCGCCTTTGTCCATTATAACCCCCAATTACGCCCCTCCTCCCCCTCCCTGTCCCTTCTATAAACAGTCAATTTTCTATACAAGAAACACACCCTCCCTCAAATCAATTTTTCAATCAACATCCCCTCCGCTCACTTTGTTCACCCTTGTCTAACCAATATCTCCCCTATCCCACCCTCGATGCTCCGTGGTTGACGGGTTTGGTGACTCGTGGTCCATTTTTTTTTTCAACTTTTTTGGCTTTCCGTTACCTTCCTCAATACAGGTTTGATTTCCCGGCCATTGTCTGGTATGCTTAGTGTGTTTATGGTTTAGTGAGGAGATGCTGCCTCAAAATTGATGGTTGTGGATGAATGTTCGGATGCCCCTTTCGATTGAAGGGGGGGGTCCTCTGCTCAACGAAGTAGTATACCATTGTAGAATCAACAGGTAAAGTATTTTAAGATAATGGTTTGTGGCCCAATGTGAATATTTCGTCTAATAGGTAATTTCTTGAATTTAAATTCGAAGGAGTCATGTTAGCGTATCACAGATGGTTTATAATTCAATAACAGAGAGAGTGGGTCTATTATATGACCAGCTCTATTCCACATAATTGGCTATTAGCCTCCTGTTTCCATTACACGGACTTGGTCGTGAAACATTTATTAGCCTATTCATTTTATCTTCTCCGCTCTTCATGGCGAAGAAATTCAACTCGGCTCCATAGTGAAATATTCGCTTAATGAGCCGGGCTGTACTGGTTAGGCCCCCAGTCTCCTCACTAATTAGGCTTTTCGAAAATTATTGCAATTCTTGAAAGATTGTGTTAAATTTCATCTATATGTATTGTATGCTAAGCAGTGCAGACACCATCTATTTGTCATGCTTACCTATTTATATACACTTCCCCATTTTCCTGACGTGGCAGCCCCCCCCAGTCACAAAGCAGTAATTTCTTGGATATTCCTAAACTAGGTACACTTTGGGAAGTTCAGTTTACCTCCCTCCTATGCTTTTAACCATACCTCAACTTCTTAGATGGACTAATAAATATCCCGAAAGCCCTGTTTATTTTTCGGAGGTCTGGCTACCTCGACTTGACAGCTGGTATCATCGGACTTGGATCCTAGTGAGGGGTTTTAGTCAACGTATCTTCAACTAATATAACTCACCGCCATTTCTCATCCAGCGGATTTCTTCACTCTACAACCAGATCGAGCCTCTCCCATACTGATGTATCACCTACCAAGCTCCTTCATTTTATCTCAGTTGGATTTTAAAAGGGGGTATTTAGTAAATTGCAGGCAAGCGCAGTGGTAATATTTCGGCTAAGAAAAACAGAAATACAGAGTACAATGGGGAGTATAGAAGAAGTCACAGCAGGAGGAATGCGGAGGGACAGTATGACAATAGTTATAATAGCAATAAAGTGTAAATGAAAAGCGAGTGGACCTCGAGTCAAGGGGGATGCGTCGTAAATACCATCATGAGGACGAGAAGTCTCGTACGTGATACCCTCCCTTCCCCCCTTTAGTTCCGAATCAGTCCGCCGAACCACGCTCTAATCCTTCTTGAGCTCGTGAATCTGTTCCTCGACGCCCTCCCGGGTAATGATGAAGATTTGTAAATAATCACCGGTGTAAATATCCCGTTCGGTAGCCGACGTGAAGGAGTCCTTGCAAATGCGGAGGGCCTCGGCCAGCGGCAAAGGGGTGACGGGTTCGAATTCGGTCACTTTGGGTTTACCCAGTTGGTTCTTGTTGCGCACCTGGTTATCCAGGAAGGGCTGGATCAGGGCCGACGCGGACCCAAAGGCACTGCAAGGGACCCGTTCGTAGGAACCTACGGCGTCGTAGCTGTACACGCAGCCCTTGCCGTCTTCGTCCAGACCGCCGAGGATGTTGAAGTCGTAGTACGGGAAGAAGCGCCGCTGGTACAGCATGATGGACAACATCTGGGCGATGGCCGAGGTGGACATTTCCTTATTGTGGTTGTGTTTGTAGGTCAGCATGCTTTGCTTAACGCGGGTGGTGACCATGGCGCAGTCAGGCTGGCAACCGGCGGTGGCCAGCACGGATTTGTTGGAGCTGGGAGAAGATAAATGTGAGAGGCAGGGTATGAATATGTAATCGAGGTTAGTGCTCGTCCCGTATCTATATCCATACCGTATAGCGAATTCATGTAGTATGTCTGGAGAGGGGAGTAGCGAAGGGGATGTTATACAAACCCAGGGAAGGTTCAGGGAAGGATGGGTGCACTTACAGCTTGAAGGTCTTGGGCGCAAATCGAGTATTGATGTTGTATCCGTTGCTCTGACGGGTATCACTGGCCAGGAGGCAGTAGTCTGGTCCAGCAATGGCCAGGTTCGTGCTATAAATCAATAGGTTGGTGGTAATAATATAAATAAAGAGGGCTATTGCTTTAGAGTAGTTCGTTTATAGGCATATGGTGTGTTGAAGGAGTAGCGGCCGATTTTCGAGTACAAGGCTGGGTTTGCGGTGTAAGACTACGGGTGGATGGAGGGTGTGACTTACCCGCCGTGATCTTCATAGGGAGAGAAGGCGGCCTCCTTGGCCTGCGAAGTAGGATGAGTGGAGGGTCGCACATGCATGGCGTCCATGTTGGGCTAGATGGCGGTGGCCGCTGGGTAAGGGAGAGGACTGGAGGGGGAATAAGTAAGTATCAGGAAGCCCGAAAGCAATGTAGTAGCTTATTGGAAAGTCAAGGGATAAACGGAAATGAACTTCGGGGGATGGAAACACAGATGCAAGGCTGTTCGTCAAGCAGGGCCTCCCGGCTTAGACTGACGATCGCTCTCGCTGGGCGATTCAAACTGCGCAGAGTGCTCTATGCGTATGCGGGGGGGAGAGTAGCATTCCCCCCCATTAGTCAGACATCATGGTGGCCTCCTTCCTTTCCCCCTTCATTAATACCAAGTCACCTGACTGGCTCATGAGTATAGAGGAGAGGGTAATACCTTCCCCGCCAATGTATTCTCCTCTCCCACACCGCCTATTCCATTCCACCACCATCACCTCCGCCTAGCTTGGGAGTTGTCGGATGTGGACGCATTGACTATAGGTATAGGGTGAGTTCAAAGAGAGGACAAGAGGCACCCATATCCAGCTCCGCTTACTCAGCCAACCACACTCTGCCTCCACTTTATCGCCATCTCGCACGGTAGGTTGACTCGGCCTCGTTCATTAATCTTCTACTATTCCATTTCCGCTTCTATCAATCCGCCCATTCCCATACACTATAACACTCCATCCTTCGTGCCGCATCTCCCGTTTATTCACTAGTTTCAGTGACCGTCCTTTATCCAACCCCACAAACATAACCAGGGAACAATGCTGAGCGAAATCGTCGCCCAATACACTTCGGAGCCTACCGGCTACGGGGCTGAGCTGACCCCCGGTAACTTCCTGGCCCGCGATGCTGCGAAGCAGTTCGATAGCCTCTCATTCGATCTGCCCAACGCCGAGAACGTAAGTCGCATTCCAACTTACTCCCCGTTGCTAGGCACCCCTTATATTGTGACTATCTTCAAGTTCGGCTTATTTAGTGGACCCGCGGGCGTGTCCAAATATAGGTATTTGCAGTATGACCTGAATAGACCGGGTCTTTCTAAAGCGTCTATCTAATGAGAAGGGTATGTGATCTAACCCTAAAACCAATCCCATCACCCCCCCCTCATCCTATTACTCTACCCCAGCCCATCGACTTCTTGAACACCTACACCGATGTCAAATCCGACAACGACAACCTCATCAAGCTAGCCCATGGCACGACCACTCTGGCCTTCAAGTACGCCGGCGGTGTGGTAGTAGCCGTCGATTCGCGGGCCACCCAGGGTTCCGTCATCGCCTCCCAATCCGTCAAAAAAGTCATTGAGATTAATCCCTACCTGCTGGGTACCATGGCCGGTGGTGCGGCCGACTGTTTCTTCTGGGAACGCGAACTGGGCCGTCGCTGCCGCCTCTATGAGCTCCGCAACAAAGAACGCATTTCCGTGGCCGCGGCCTCGAAGCTCTTGGCCAACATGGTGTATTCCTACAAGGGCATGGGTTTGTCCATGGGTACCATGGTGAGCGGGTGGGATAAGACCGGCCCGAACCTGTTTTACGTGGATAACGACGGCACCCGCCTCAAGGGGAATTTGTTCTCGGTGGGATCCGGTGCGACGTTCGCGTACGGTGTGCTGGATACCGGCTATGATCACGAAATGAATAAGGCCGATGCCATTGATTTGGGCAAACGATCCATCTACCACGCCACCCACCGGGATGCCTACTCCGGTGGTTATGTACGAAGTAAGTACCCTCTTTTGCTGTTCTATATAGTTGGTTTATTCGGTATTCTAATCTCAGTATACCTAAACTCTATTAAACGGGGCCGCCTCTCCCCCCATATATATATATGTAGTTTCATAGTCAGCTAATCAGGCCACCTGGAGCCCCCCCACCATACGGTCGTATAGCCTGGCTAACTCCCATTCTACCTTTTCATTGAATCACCTACCCCTTTCACCACCACCACTCTCAGTCTACCACATCAACAAAGAAGGTTGGGAATTCATCAGCCTTACCGACGTCGACGAGCTGCACTGGCAGTACGCCGATGAGTCTCGCAACCGCGGGGCTTAATTGGGTGTACACTACGAATATGGTTTTTTTGTTTGGGTTATTTTATTAGTTATCCCTCTGAACTGTGCTACTCGGTTATCCTGGTCGGCATCAAATGGGAAAGTGTGTAACTCTTTGGTGGAGAGAAAGCCATACCCTGCCTCGACTTTCCTCAATATCATCATCAGGCACCCGCTGTATTAATCTATATATTCTCTCGGCCATGGTTTTACGTTATTTTCTATATCTTTTTTTTTTAAAATAAGAATTAAAAGATAAGATAAGAAACACATCTACCATACCAAGATCACAGCTTCAAATGTAGTTTGACCCATCTCTGCCTCCATTTTTATTATTTTACTCGACCTTAACCGGTTCGCCATTCCAGGAAATAAACCACCTTCTCTACCATTGGGTGTTATGTTATATAGTTTCTTATAATTTTGGTTTTCAAAATGCAATTCCTGGATTTATTGAGCTCATTCGGGAACCATATTTATCCATCGCCATTTATATACATCTGCCAAGTCTAGGACCTCCTTAAGTAATAAGATAAATGTGCGGGTATTTCACCTGGAAGTCACTTATAGTTTGGGGATCGCGAGGTCGTGCACACACTTCTTGGAGATTAGGTACGCGCCGTTTGAGTCTTTCCAGGTCACCCCGGCCACAGTCTGAGTAATGTAGGTCAACCCGGGAAAGGGAAGTATTGTGAAAAGTATAAAGCAGTATTTTTGGGAGAAAGAACCCTTCGAAATCGAGAACATCAAACGATTTGAGTTTATGGCAATTGTTCAGGATGAGCGCATAATCATTTAAAGGTCCCTGGAAATGGATCATGGAGAAGTTGCGGAGTCGGGGGAAATTACGAACTATGAGGGTGCCTATCCCGGCAATAATCTGATCCATGACTGGGAAATCTTTGGCAAAAGCGAGTGAGTTAATCTGGGGCCATGGCTGGTCATAGAGACGCCTCAACTGCGATTTTTGACCGGCAGAAAGGGTCTCGGGTTCGAAAGGAAAATCCAGTTCCAAATGCCGCAAATGTGGGTAGTCGGTCGCTACAAGGTCTCCCAAAGCTTGGCACTGGGCCTCATCGCTACCGCATGATAGTTTGAGTGACACCAACCGGGAGAACCGACGCGGTTGTATAGTTAAAAGGAGGGTAAAATTCCATAGACTGTCGTATAGGGCTAGGCGGGTTAAATGAGGGTACCGGTTCCGGAGCTCCTGGCAAATACGGTCGTCCGGTTCGGGCAAATAAAGGCGCAATTCCCGCATCCCGGAAAAAGGGGCCAGCATCTGGAGCATCTGGTCCGTCGTATCCGTTGCCGTGGGGGACCGTCCTTCCACATAAAGTTCGATCGACCGGATGCGGGCCAATCGGGCATAGAGGGCCTCGGTAAAATAATGCCTGACTAGGTCCGCATAGGAAGGGAGCGTCTCCAGGGGTTGCTGCTGGTCCAGGCTGACCAAGTGGATCGTCAAGCGCCGGGGGGACGCCGGGGCCAGGTGTTCCAAACAACGGGCCACCGCCGGCCAGCTCGCGGGTCGGCGTAAGTACCAGTCCACATGGTCGAGACGGCCCACTTCACTAAACAGTCGGCACACGGCCCTTAACCAGGCATACGGCGGTATGCTAGGGGATGGTTCCGGGAGGCGAATGAATAGGCTATGTAGACTCGGTCGGTACCGGGTGATAAACCGGGTCAGGGCCGGGGGTTGGAGGGGAATGTCACCCAGGTGGACGACGGAGAATTGGTACGAGGCGGTGATGGCCGGCCTGAGGGCATGGCAAACCCGGGCGAGGCGGAGTTGGCCTTGGTTGTCGAGATGGCGAATGAGTCGGTGGCCCCAGTCATGGGAGGGCTGAAAAAGCCATAGTAGTAGGGCTAAGCCTGGGGAGCAGGAGGCAGTGGTTAGTGATTCGCTACCTGACCTTACGGTGGAGTGGCGGCTAATGGGTTGGCCAATAAAGTGACTGACTTAGATTGGCAAATATGTGAAGGATAGCGGGAGATATATAGGTTTGTCTGTGGTTAAAGAAGTGTAATAGGGATTGAGAAAGCAGCCGATAAAAATTGGACTGTCACGAACAGGAAAAATTGATGCTTGTGTTATATACCTTTGGCTCGATAGCGGTGCAATACCTTACTTATACCCATTTCAGTCGCTTGTATTAAATTAAGGAGATACGCGTAGTACAAGGTCAATGGTAGAAGAACCTATCATTAATAGAAAAAATCAGTGTCAGTAGACAGAAAAGATAAAAAGCACCAGTAAAGGGGGGATCAAAAATTACTTGACGTGCTAGGTTGGCCATGGCTGGTATTTAATATTGACCCCTATGGTTAAGATCCGGAGCATCTATCCTTGTTTACAGGTCAGTCATGCGAACTGGGAACCACAATAGCCCGCTTTCGCTTACTCTATACTCCTGCTGATGGACAATGCCATCTGGTTTCGGAATCACGGGTGCCCTCCTGACCAGCTGCCACACCTCCTCGACTCTACAGGGGCTATATAATAAATATTGCGAAGTATTCATAAGTTGAGATAACCATTAGTTGGCCCATTTACTGTCACACTGCTGATCAAAAGTCGCAGAAGCAGTGTTCATTGCCGCGACAGCTACAATCTACACACAAAACTGGTTACTACCTTTATGCCAGGCGACCCCGGCCAGTCCAGCCAAAGTCCACAAAATCACAATACTGATAGTCTAATATCATACAGCATTATTAAATAATCGATAATAATAGTAATAATCATATAGTGAGCCGCACCATCTCGAATATCACAAAAGAAAAAAATTATGGTTCAACAAATAACTAATGATTAGTTTTCATCGAATAAGATTCCGAAATCTTAATGTCGTCGGGGTCTACCACACTTTCCAATCCGATTTGTGAGCCAGTGGTTATGGGTGGCATGTCCAAAAACGTGTGCTGCCGGTACCCCCGGGGCTGTTTCGGAGCCGTTTTCCGCAAACTTTGCTGCCGACGGATCGTTTTAAATAGACACCAGCCCACAACAATTAGTAGCAATCCCACCACACCTGAGACCGTGCCCGCCACAATAGCCAGGGTGTGGTTGGAAGTGGCGGTGGTCGAGACCGCTTGGCCGTGCTCCATGACCCGGGCCCTAACGAACAGCCGGCGGTCCAAGTTCGAATCACTCCAAGGGGGGGTGGTGGTGGAGTTCGCCAGACCTCCGTCGGGGACTACCACCAGATCGGGGTATCGGTCGGTGACTTCAGCCCACGGTATTTGCGGGTCCGAAAGGGCATCTGCTAGTGCTGCCAAGTGGGTTCCCTGCTGGTACGGAATCACGACGCACGGGCAATTGGCGAAGACGCCAATGTCGCGGCATTGGTTATTATCGCCCGACTGGTAGACGACGAACAGGTTGACTTGTTTGAGGTGACTGGCTGAAGGCGGATAGGTCGCCTTACCGTTAATTTCCTCGACCAGGACGACATACTTGGCTTCAGGGATCAAACTGTGACTAGTAAAATCCTCAAACTTAAGCAAAAGCCCCTTGGTTAAGAAGAAGGTGTGGTGTAAATTGACATAAATGGGCACATATATAATGGGGTAAATATAAATGATGGGTTAGCTTTATGATTCGTGGGCATATTACTTATTCTAGCAGGGAGTTGGGGTAGGGCTGCGTGCCATCATCTCCAATGCACCCATGATATTGTAATAATTTCTAAGTCTGTAAAGAGCATCAAGAAAATCTACTAAACGTTCGCAACAGCTGTATGTCGTACTTACTCCTTCGGGTAATCGTATGTCACTATCAAGGCGAACAGTCAAGGTCGTATTGGCAACGACTGAGGTGGTTAGGTTCAGGACAATGTCCTTGGAGTTGGGGTTTAGCCGAACAACATCCCCGAATAGGGTTGTATCAGTACAGGTGACGAAGTTAATGTGAAGTAAAACGAGAATAAGGCCGATAAAAAAATATCGATTGGGTGGCGATGGCATGGCGGATTTGTCCGACTGGAAAGTAAGAGCAAACTGGGTTGACCAAAACCCGAAAAAACAAAAACAAATCGTATACGCAAACAATTGGATACTGTAGTAAATTCGATATTCCGATATTAAAACATCACTAAAAGTAGGCCTCTAGGAGCCGAATTATAATAACTGGTTGAAATATAAATCATTAGACAAGAAGGCGCCGTCAAGAGCAGCATACATATTCACACTAAGGGATAATGGTCCAGAATAAGGATGTGAAGAGGGGAATGCCAATTGACTGGCATATATTTCGGAAACGGCTTCTTCGTCCGAGCAGCTTTTTTATGGGCCTTTTTGACAAGCCCAGTGGTGGGTTGGAAAAAGCGTGTACATTCCTGGAGTGAAACGATGATCTTCCCTTGTGAGCAGGAGTGGAAACGTCTTTATTGATTATCCAAACTGACTGTGGCCTATTTGATTTAATAGTCGTATTGGCGTGGTTTGGGCCATTTTTCGCCATTTAGGATAATCGTGAAGCGTTGGACAATCACTTTGTAAAACGAGAGTTTAATGCGCCAGTCTAGGATAGATACGGGGAACTACCAGAAAATCTGACTTGTTGTAGTTTTATTAAAAATTCTAGCTGAACGCAAAAGCAAAGCGATTGATTGCTTTTATTTAGGGAGGCAATAGGGGAACTGTTACATGATAATGTATTCGTCTGGGTGAGGAATAGCATATCCTTGGTGCTGGCAGGGCCACTTAGAGTATGGAGGTTCTGTTCACATGAGAGGGGTTCAACTGGACTGGATAACGAAAAATCCCCCTGACGAGGCAGAAACTACCGGTTAAAAAGAATTCTCCCGGGTATTATCATATACACACATCATTTAAAACCTCATACTGCTGAGCCGAATTTCACCCATATTAAGTATGTTTCCTGGACGGAGTGTTTTCAGCAAATGTGGGAGCTTTCGCCGAATAATTAGCCAGAACCAACCAAATTGAACCGAATTCCATGCTCGGTAATAGCGAAAATCCACCCTCTCCTCCTCCTTGGTCTAGCAAGGTATTTCAAAGCATCTCAAAATGACCTATGCAGAGATCTGCCCCTTCGGCGTAGCTCCCTAAAACTAGAACCATCCTGCCTAATCTAATAAACTGGTTTCATAACACCCACTAGCATTTTTCATAATAGCGTTAATAAAACACAGGATACACCACAGGCCAATTTATATAGTACCAATAGTACTAAGATTTAATGTAAAATTTGCTGTTGATCGTAGAGGTGGACAATGCCATAGTAGTGTTGCTTTGTGAGGTTCTTTGACTATACCCTTCCTGTTCCTTCTTGGGATCCCTCTGCGACGACTCCTCTAGCCTTCTCTGGTGGTGGACTGTTTTACATAGCCACAAACAACTGGCGAGTAGAATTAGCCCTACGACACTCGCGATTGCGCCAGCGACAATGGTCAAAGTCTGGCCGGTCCCATTATTCGGATCGGCTACTTCATCATCCGGTGTGACTTGAATCCGCACAAAAAGGCGGCGAAGTAACGATGGGTCCGTCAGAGCCGTCGCGTTGAGAGCCCCGGTGGGGATAGTGAGATTGGCCCAGCCGGGGAACTGATGCGTCACATCGGTCCACGCCAGCCGTTGGTTGTAGAGGGTACTGAGCATAGCGGCTAGTTGAATTCCCTGTAGGTAAGGAATAACTAGACATGGAACCTGGGAATTGTACCCCAGTTCCCAACATCTGTTGCTGTTGTCGGACTGGTAGACAACGAAGAGGTCGATGGCTTGCAGTAGATCCACCGGTAGGGTGGTGCCTACTATACTATTGGTTTGCTTAACTAGAACTACGTATTTGACGGTCGTCAGTCGATTCTTCTCCAGGTCGTCGATCGCCATCATAATACCCTAAGGGTTGGAATAAGTGAGATGTAGCATGTACCATTAAATGTGAAAAAGTAAATGAGTCGGCCCGCCAATCACAGTTTCGAGACATATCGAGAGTAGACATTGTCGTACAGCAGTTGATGGTAAAGAATCGAACATATATTCATAAAAATACATGCCTACCAGAAACGACTGGTATGTTATTGTATTGATTCATAGAAATAGGTGGAAGGTTGCGAATAAACTGTGATTCAGCCCTTACCCCCTGTGATACTCGATCATCGTCTTGAAGTTGAAACGTCATGGTCGAGCTGGCTATGGTGGAAGTGGTGAGGTTCTGTTTAATGTCTATAAGACTCGGGTCTATGAGGATTACGTCGCCGAATATCATGGTCTTCGTTGAATTAGCAAATCCAATAAATAGTATATCCAGAATTAGAATGGTCAGACGGCCCCAATTGACCACCCCCCTCATTTTATCTGCTGCCGGGAAGGATGCAAGAGGATATACAGATAAAACAATGGACTAATACTTAATAATTATAAATATATGTATTTAATCAACTAATATACAGAGTGTATTAATATAATATGTTACAAAGATTGGTGTATAGAGAAAATGGAATACCGACTATCAAAAAACATGTAAAAAAGAAATGGTGATAATTTCTATAGTTGACTTCATGTATATATAATGGCATTTGGCCCCCTGCCGTGAGGAGAGGACATACGGTTGTTATATACTTAGGTAGTGGTTGGGATAACTATGGAGATTTAATGTTAACGTGGCTGATCTTTTAAAAAATACCTGGCATGACGTACGGCACATTGAGCGCTACCAAAACGGCGTGAATAATCTTCAGAATAGATCCCCAGTTTATGCGTACTGAGACTTGGCTGCTTTTACCCACATCTACCGGATTGGCCAAGTCAGCCATTAGCCCAAATCCGCCTAACGATTAATAGTCTGAATGAGTAGGATGGGTCTGAAGAGGTATTGCGGTTTTCTAAAAAAAAAAGAAGGGCAATCCATTACAATTGCGTATACTTATGGTAACCTAATGGCTTGAAATGGAAACCTAAGGCGGATCATAATACATTCATGGGAAATACTATGATGGTAGAGCTCAGCATTAAGAATAAGCTCTGTATGTATATATTGGCCAATCATGACGCAGAGTAGGCCAACATGGCGACTTATATTGAATGGCCATTAAGTGGTTCAATAGGATGGTCATGGCGGACTGGGTTTTCTATAATGGGCACATTGGGATAATAGATATGCCAGCAGCTAGGACTGTTTTATGTTGTCTATATCAGGTGGAGACCAGATGTTACAGGAATTTTTTTCATATTTTTTTTTGGTGGAAGTGTTATACTGATTTTGGTTGTAACTAAGCTACAACTGTATATTAACCACTGTATGTGGTTGTTCCTATAAGGAAGGTTCTATGGTACAACCATACCTAATGTAAGTAGCAAGCCAGGCAATAGTCCAGCCACAATGCCACAGACTATTCTGCACAACAGTAGTATATATATGCCAATAAAGTAGGCAGGCCTTTTCAATGAAGTGACTATAGGAAATGCTGCTAGTTATAAAAAAAACATCCAAAAGAGAGCAGTGATACATTGTAGTTAACTCACATTATTTAATCAATGGGCTAAGACTACATAGTTTAAAAATGTAGTCCTAGTGAAACCCATTGGGTTGGAACTACTAAAGACATCCATAAAACTGGGTGGAAGAGAAGAAAGCAGTTAGAGAATGGCAGGTGACTCTAGGTGGCTAGTTTTATTGAACAGTGTAGTTAGCATGGAGCAGTATAAGTGGTTAAAATGGGAGGACAAAGAATAACCAAATATACCTACATAATTGGCCAGAAACAGGAGAGAATAATAGACCCATCAGGATATATTTTTCAAAATAACTAATGCATGAAGGTTATGCTAGTTGACAATAGGCCTATGGTTAGTGTAGTGAACTTACCACATTTTTTACCTACTTTTATTTTTAATCCATTTTTTGCACTTATTGGAAGTACACCCCTGATGAGTGAATGAGCCCCTGCCCCTGCCCCTGGCAAGTATGGTCATTTTTCCTCCATTTTCATTATTATATTATTTTTCCTATTATTATATTTTATACCCTTGACTGTGATGCACCCCTGCCCCTGACCAGATGATACCCCTGCATTCAC